>DWEC01003488.1:0-10569 GCA_018245735.1 Microceris miodesmiata
TGATATTTAAATTTAAAACGCACTTTTGTAAAGAGGTGCGCGCCATGGATTTGAACTCAGCACCCCCAGAGCGAGAGGCAGAATTCTTAACCACTAGGCTATCACTGCTAACACTGTAATAGTATTCCCACGCTGCATAGATCACAGCTGTCACATTAAATCGGAATCGGGTGGGTCGTTTCAAACGAGTTAAATAAAACAAATATCGCAGAAGGAATAATTGGTCTACTACGCCTTTGGTCCTAGATGTATCATCCTAAAATTATGTGTATGTATTTCTTACCTAAAATGTAAAGTTTTTTTTAAATTTTCGTTAGTGACCAGTTTATGTTCCACCCGAGTGAGCAATTTATTACTCCAATTAGCACCCAAATAAAAATATTGACTATATTTATTATTATTCCAATTAGAACTGTTGAATAAAAATATGTACAAAATTTGTCGTCTTAATAACTTCGTAGAGACAACATTGTATTTGGATTTAATTTATTAACAAGTAATATCTATCTTCGCCAACGGTTGTTCGTTGTTTCTGATCTTGAAATGAAATATTAATAATTTCTTGAAATTTAAATATCAGTTTATATATACCATTTTAGTTCTCAATCGCTTATCAAATTTAGTAGATTTGGCTATTAATTTGTAAACGGCAGATTATTTTAATTTAATTAGAATTACAAAGCACATTTAAGCACGTAATTATTATGTAACGAATGAACAGAAATACAGTAAGAAAATATTTGTTTTATCATCAGCCTATCGAGTCCACTGCTGGACATAGGCCTCCCCAAAGGGGATTTATACCCCAGGGGATTTATGCCCGTAATCTCCACTAGATCCCGTAGATCGCACGGCACAGCTTTTCGCACCGCCAACGCTTGTTACGACGAATATTTGTTTATTTATACTCAATCATGCATGCGTTCACAACTAGACTCGGAAGGTTTATAAACATTTAGAAGTATCTAAATACGACTAGAAATTGAATAGGATAATCCTTGCTGTGTAAGCGGGTATAGATATATATTTTATTATCAAACGCGAAAGCCGCAGTCAAATATATTCGATATTGCCAATGGGTGTTTCCAATCGTCCTTAAATGTTACTGTTAGTGTCCCTTAGTCTAATTAGTGTAAAATAATTGGTATCACATATTTCTTATTAACGATTTAAAACTGCCTTTTCTAGAAGATTCATAGAATCTCTGATGTTTTCTCAAAGAATATTATGAGCAACGTGATTAAACGTAAGCGTTTCTACCTGCAATTTATTGTTTATATTTAGACGATCAAAGGGATGCTGTTTACATTAGTTTGAAAAATAGTAAGTATCGAGCGTTCTAATATTAAATACCGTTGGCAGTAACGTGAAAACATCGTGAGGAAACTAACACACTTAGTTCTCGAAAGTGTTCACTGAGCAAGTGACAGTTGCCAATTCGTACTAAGTCAGCGTGGCAGACCGTGACAATTCTCACCTTCAATTAATCGAACAAAAAGGATTGATGCTGATAATGACAATCTCTAGTAAACAGTTACTCCTAAACAATACGTGTTCCTATCGTATAACATATAACACTAAATTGTATTTATTTGTGTAGCCTAGATTCTTTATTTACTAGGTAGATAGACATATTCCCTGTACGTTCTTAAGAATACATTTCAGTTTGATTACGATCCTAAGTAAACATGTAGGAAAGATGTCTTACTGTACAAACTGGGGCGTACTTGGGCGTTCGTCGAGCGCTGAAACACGAGAATAGCCGTCAACCACAACGCTGTCGTAATTCTACTTCAGCTCGAGTATAATAATGTTTTGGTAACATTCTGAAAATGCCTCTGATGAACTGCAACATAATTCTGTGTTTCGTGTAGTGTACCTAGTTACATTGCTGCTGTGGCGGCATGCACTAAAAGATTAAAAAGTCGACTAATAATAATATAATTTAATTTTAGATTTTTTTTCCATTGTACGTAGAATCAAAACTACTAAGGTATTCATTGATATTTTAATTTATTGTAATCTAAGAATCCATTTGCAGGCTTGAATTATGAAAGTTCGAGACGTTGAACTAATGTCTTTCTGTGACATTAGATACATTAATTATGAGTATATCTCGGGAGCTGTTCAAACTTAGTAAAGTGCAGAAGTCTGGGAGAGCTGTGTCAATATTAACATTGCTTTTCTCAATATTAATTTATGTATCGTAAGCAATTACAAAGTATTGATAGACGTATCATTGTTACAGTTCTTAGTAATACTAAAGCAAATGTTGATTGTACTAAGCAAAACAAATTTCAATAAAAACAACCACAGGGCTATGAAATAACAGAATTCCACCTAAAACAACAACCGAAGAAATAGTTTTATCCTTAATTTATTTTTGTGTCCTGATGTTCAGAATACATAATATATATACATATGTTCTCGTGGACATCTTCACATTTAGCTATCAGATTCCAGAATGAGCAAAACCTATGTTATGGTGTAACTAGATAGCTCTTGAACTATATCGTCAACATCATCATCATGATCATCATCGTTAGCCTATCTCAGCTGCTATATCCACTGCTGAACATAGGCCTCCCCAAAAGGGGGTTTATGCCCGTAATGCTGCCCGTCGGCGGGCAGGGTGTTTAGCCGTGCCTATTTAGGCTGCGCTATACCGCGATCAACCGGTCGCCAGAGCCTCGTCTGTTATAGCAGGGTGTACCACGTGCAGGTGAGGTTGACTTGGGCTCCTGAGATGGTGGTTGGAACCCCTTACACCTAAAAAGTAAGCCGTTGCTAAAGCTTTAGCTTTGGTATATTATAATTTGATCAGTTTTAACATTATCAGGATTCTGATTACGAGTATCATCATTCTCACCACTATTACAATTCCACTATTAGAAACAGGTCTTCTCTCGCTGGCCAACTGCGGATTCAGGCAGACTGATTCCTTTCATTAAACAACGTCATATTAATATTTTAGTTATTTTGACGGCAGATTGCAGTTACTAGGATTTCACAAGATTTCCTTTAAATTCTTATACGTATTTAATTATGCTTACGTCATCATAAAATACCACCCACTTACGTTCGGTTCATCAACCATTTACATAGGTACGCATATTTCACATGAATTGGCTATTATTCCTATAAATGTTACAGCCTCTTGATAAACGTAATGTTAGCATTAAAGAACTGCATCGTATTCTTCCACACTTACGTAGTTAAATCTAAGAAATATAATACATAGTATATATCGTAAAAACATGAAAATTTAGCACATATGTTTTTTCAACTTGAAAAATTTCACCTTTCAGTCTAACAACGCCATCTATAATCAAATGTATAATTTATTGTATCCCTAGAGTGAATATTTACCATCTGTATTCACAAAGAGGCACTAGGAATTCTTTGTTATTTCTGATATTAGATGAAAGATGTCTCTACTGTTGTAAATATTACTCACAATTTAATTGTAATAGGTTTAATGGTGTAATGATTATATTTTAATATAAAATGCTACGTTTTCTAAAATGGGATATTTTATATATGTACATATTACTTTTTTTTTTAAATTAACCCTAATTGTTCACTTCGCAGTTATTCTATATTCATAATATATCAAAAATATTAAAACATATTTTTATGTAATATTTTATGTTTTAAATTATCACTTTTTCGCTAAGGACCTCATTTAAAATTATTATAGTTACCATTAAATAACGCAGGAGATTTTTGAAGTTGATACTGGCAAGGTGACGATGTTAAAATCGATAGGTCAAATTAATATTGTATGCGATTGCGATGTTCTGTTGAATTAAAATTCATTGTATTCGGGAACTCCTTAACTTTAATATTTCTCGTACTGATTAACGTACATATTCTCTTCGGAAAAATATAATTTACTCCTACCAGGCCCAACGCATCCGTTAAAAGGTACTTACCATAGAATATTGTTCTTGGATGTAAGGTTAGTTTTCTGTACTTGTTATTAAAAATGTCAAACAAGCGGTGTTTAGAATATAACAGTAAATTTCTAAAGAACTATAGGTAGTTAATAATTTTCATTTAATAATATTTGTTAAATCCCGTGTACTTATCACCCCTGTTACCAACTTTATTGAAATATACAATATATTATATATTTACGTATACGGCACGATTTGTTGATTCGCGCAATTTAAAATGTAATGTTTTAACTTTTTATTTAAGAGAATTGATAATTTGTGTGTTTGTGTATTTGTGTTGAAAACCAACGAAACGTTCCAGAATGTCGAATGAGAACGAGGCACCACTCCCCGAGGGATGGGAAATGAGGACAAGCCGGTCAACCGGCATGACTTACTTCATGAACATGTACACAAAAAAGTCTCAGTGGGAACGCCCAGAAGCCCCAGCAGACCCTGGCGAAGTCCGATGCAGCCACATCCTGGTTAAACACGCAGAGAGCAGGCGTCCATCATCATGGCGTGAAGAAAATATAACTCGCAGCAAAACAGAGGCCTTAGAAATTCTCAAAGGATATCGGAAACAGATAGTATCAAATGATGCATCATTTGTGGATATTGCTACCAAATACTCTGACTGTTCTTCTGCCAAGCGTGGCGGGGACTTGGGGATGTTTGGCCGTGGGCAGATGCAGCAGCGGTTTGAAGAGGAAGCATTTAAATTGAAAGTTGGACAACTTAGCAAGCCCATTGAGACTGATTCCGGTTACCACATCATTGTGAGAACGGTTTAGAAAAAAATCTACTTGACCATGAGATTTTTACCTTGTAATTCTTTGTTAATATCTGGGCAACATGACTAGGAGACTATAAAATGTATCACCAACAATGTAAGCTAACAGTAACTCCAGGCATTATTGTTAATTGTGGAAATGAACTGTTTATTTCAAAGCTATCACTTCAATTCCTATTTTTGTAACAAGAAACTTCTATCTTCATTGTTCACATTAGGATGCATAGTAATAATTAACATTTTTATATAAAAGATTTCTTTAAAAAGTTTACAGTTGTTTGTATTTGTTAACCTGTGTATAAAGTACTTTTTCATGTGAACCCATTGCCACCCACATCCAACACATGGACATGACATTTTGTTTGGTCAAACCTACTTTCCAGTAGTATAGCTCATATTCTATTGACACAGAAGTTATCTTTGAACTGTCGATCATTCCAGCAGCAGTGTAAGAATAGATTGTAGTCACACACTTCCCTGTAAAACTTAGTCTAATGAAATCAGTGGGTAGCAAAATGTTAACTAACAATAGGATTATTTTACGTTCTGTTTATTTGTTAGTCATATCTCAAAAAAGTTTCGCTTTTATAAGTTTAGTAACATTGAAATCTAAATTGTGTATTCTAAAGTTTGTGACTGCCTCATTAGTGCTGTCTTTATAAATATGACTCCTGAGTAAATGGACCTAGGTTTGAGCCCTGGGTGGGACAAAGTATTAATGATTTCTCCTAATTTGAAATTCTCAGTATTCACTCAAGACTCTGGATTTGTATCTGGTGTATGGCAATAGGGAGCCTACAAGAGGCGCCGTCCCTAAGTATTAAAATACAGTAGTTACTATATGTTAGTACTGAATATGAAATTTACAGCCTTGCTATTTAAAGTGATCACACAGTTTCAAATCCTCTTTTCCTAAACTAGTAATTTTTGAATGTAATTTCCATGATTTATTGACTTTAATGACAACCACTAGCATTATCTTTTGTTCAACAGAGCCTGTGGTTGTCGAGGTATGCACTAATTTTTATTTCTTATATACAATCATTATCATCTAGTTGACAATACTGTATAGAGTGGCTACTGCATACTCGGGAGTCTGCATTTTTAGACAGCCTTGGCATATCTTAGTTAGGGGACTGAGTGGAAATCATTGACAAGATTAGACAGATAGAGGATTGATGTATCAACGACTGATCCAATATCTTGGATAAATATGTACTTCATACTAATAGATCAATATAGTAATATTTAATTTATGTTTGCAATGAATTGTTCATTGTTCTAGCCAGCATTAAATTTGTCACTTGAACAAAATATAATGGTTTTCTTTTTTATGTAGAAAAAATCCCAGGTAGCAGTATAATATTACATTAAAAATATTGTAATAGTATTTGAATTCAAATAAAATATTAAACAAATATGAATGGTTTTCTTTGCACAAAACTTCTCCAATAATTATATTTCTTTGTGATATGAGTAATAGCTTGTGGATATGCTTATTTCTATCCAACTGTAAGGAGAGGTTTATGTTTTTCGCGCGTTTCTTGTATGTTTGTAATATTATTTATTACCTCATATCTTCCAAACTCCTGAACAGATTTATTTAAGTAAGGCGACGTCAGATACATGTGTAAAGTCCAAGGGTTCTTAAATATCTGACGTCACACTTTATCCAATATGGCACCCTCTACGAATAAAAACAAAAAAATTTGAAGGGTACCGTGTGGGGTATCAAATGAAGGGACTTAATTAACCTATTTCAAACGTATAACTAACTTTTATTCCCTACTTTACTTGTATTTGTTTGATAAAAACGTAAAATTTCTTGAATGTATCATGTGGAATGTGAAGCATCAAATAAATTGCTTGATAAAAACGTAATAACTTGCTTGATAAAAATGTAATGATTTACTTGTTAAAAGCGTAAAATTTCTAGAAAAATAATAAAAAAGTTGAAAACTCGACTGTGTAAAATAACTTTAAAAAACCAAAGTGGGAAATGAAAAATATAATTAAAAGATTAAAAAAACCGACTGCGTAAAAAATAGTAAGTAAAAAAATACTGTAAATGAAAAAAACAAGTTCAGATTTCTGATAAACACTTGTAATATTGTAAATAGCATCTTTGTTGCTAACATGAAATCTATTATGGCATATAGCAGCACTTGCATAGTGTTCCGGTTTAAAGCGGAAGTGTATCGAATAAGATAGAGTTATAAACGAGGCATATGTACAAGTATCAGCATCAGCAGTATGTATACGAGTAGGCACATCGGTGAGTGACGACCACAAACCATAACACCATCTGACGACGGGGTGAGAGCGCCAGGGGTCGGTTGACCCCGTGAGACTGCCCGGGTAAGGAGGCAATCCTCGAGGCCGGTAATCTCGCGTACCCAAGCGGCGAATATCCGCCGCGGTGTATGAATAAATGTCGATCGATCAAGGCATACTTATGTATAACAGATATCAAACAATGAGCACTGATCTCTTGTTGGACGTGAATATCATGTGATTTTGTTGACCTACAAATGTAAACCGCCTATGTAGCATATGACATTATAAAGTTTATTGAATTCTCTCCATGTCTACAAAAGTTCATTAATTGATACTCGCAACTCCACACCCTACAAGTTACTGTTTAATTTATTGTTTTATGACTTATTTGTAATATATTCAGAATTTTACAAATAAGAAGGTAAAGTAATCTCTCAATAATTCTATATTTTAGATACTGGTATAAGAAAATAATTTAGAAATCAAACAACGTTTTGCACGCTTAAAGTGTTCAAACGTTGTACCTACTTTGCTATTGAAAAATATAGAAACATCTACCTATGTACTTCTCAAATATTTTAAAAGTTTTTTTTTCTACCCATTATTAAAAAAGATTTTGTAGAACGACATGTGCACTTTCTGTGACCAGATCATTGACTTAACAATTTTCTGGTTTAGGTTTAAACCTACATTGGGTTCAAATAGACTTTAAAAAATAACTGTATTAAACTGTACATTCATAATAATGTGTATTAAAGTGGTTAAAAATGCCACACTAAATAAGGTTTAAATACGATTCGGGCCCAACATAATAATCTGAATTCTTATTGTGTCCTTATAAAATGGTCTAAAGTGATAGCATAAGAAAGTCCAAAGCTTAATAATCAATGCCTTAGTAAAATGTGTAATGCTATTTTTTATGATCAACAGATCTAACAGAACACGCGCTCGTCGTCGACTATTTTTTAGGTAAGTTTGCAAATTTCGTACACTTTGTCTAAGTAGCCACTAATATATTTAAACAACACAGTATATTCTAAATTGGCCCTAATATATATAATTTAGGAATATAACTACTAGGTGCATAGACCACTTGTTATTAGTTGAATATGACTACTCAATACTTAAACCACAGCGTAATGTTTTCAATAATGGTAAACAAGGTAAACTTAAGTAAACACAATGATAGTAAACTGTAAAGGTTTTGATTATGTAACGCATTGTGTGCAAGCCAACAGAAGTTGCGGATGCCAATATCTGACGTAATATCGTCACAAAATGATTACGTGAAAATATGACAATAATGCCAAGTAACTTAATTATTGCATCTGAAACATATGACGTATGAGAATATTTGTAAAAGCGTAATTATGGCAACTTAAGTAATATTAGTACTGCTGCTTACCTAAATAATATTAGCACTAAATAGTAGTTACATTTTGATCTCTACTAGTGGCAAAGGGACTAACAGTCCAACTGAATGAGAAATAATTATCACACTTCATAAACATAATTTCTCAAATTCTCTCCCTGCCCCCTGTTGCACGTCAATCAGGTCTTTGTAGGTATATAATTATTGACAATTAAGAAATACATGTGTGGGAAATAAAAATACCGATTGACAATAATGTGATTATCAGAACACAATATTGTTTTATTAACTAACAATTGTTTGAGTAACATCTTTATTTTGATTAAGTTAGAACAATTTATGATAGGCCAAAGTCCGTTTCATTATCATTAGAGAAAAATAATCTAAGATAGCCTCAATTGACTAATACGTATATTTCTTTAAACAAAATTACCTAATTCTTTTTTTCTTATGATGACATCATCATTAATAAGGTAATATTCCGTCTTTGACGAATCCAGCCATTTCGTCAAAAACGTGTAATACTCCCCATTTTTTGTTTTAAAATTCCAGTTTGCTTTTTAACTAAAAATGGCTTATATGGCACATATTTTAGCTACATCGTTATTTCAGATTGTTTAAATTGGATTTTTGAAAATGTTCTGGAGAAAGATAAATTACAACGAATGTTTCCTTGTGCTGTACCATTTAAAACGTTTTTCCACCTTCGTTGTCTTGACTGTTTCGGATAAGTACTATAGAATCCAATGTTGATTCTTTAACGTCTTGAGGTGCGGGAGTCCAGATTGGCCCAATGATTGGTGGAGATCTTTTACCTCCCCATGCGCTAAATTTGACTTTCCTCTTGCCATCCTTTTTCAGGTTGATGTCAGAATAAGTATGGCCAGGCTTAAAAATTCTCGGCAGTGATTGTATGAAGGTCTTGAAAGGTAGCTCATCCCTGAGAATCCTGTCATCTATTTTAGTGCTCAGCGCTAAGAATTTTATCGGGTGCCGTTTATCTATGGAAGGGATGAACTGAAAGCCAGCAAGATTCAGCCTATCGTTGTTTGGGGAATAGTTAGATACAATCCGGGTTAGTTCAGGTACAGAAGACGAAAATATAACCTTGGATCCTTTCCCACCTGGTTTGTAAATCATTTGCCCGCTGCGTTTCCCTCCCCAAGGGCTGAAGCGAACCCTTTTTGGCATGCTAGGCTCCCTGAGGTTGGATGCGCGTTTCCAAGTCCATACATGTTCGACACTGCTTTTATCTCCCCGCTTGCCGCCCCATGGGCTAAAGCTTCGCTTTTCGACGGAGTTCAGTAAGCTCATTTCAGTATTATTCTCCTCATTTGCACCGGGCAAATTGTGTACTATGAATTGACTGCCAACTTTGTCATCGTTACCCAGATAGAGCGCTTTATCCAGTTCTTCCAAGTTAGGTTCCCAACGTCTATCTGTTACATCTTCTTCTTTCTCTTCCTCGATTGTGCGTCTTTTTCGTTGAAGATCCGATTGCTCTTGTTGATAATATTGCGTGTGTTCCGCGTTGCCATTGTTTTGGAAGGATTCGTATTCGTTTCTTGCCGAAGGTAGGTTGAAATAGGTCGCGTATGGCAACGCTTGAAAATGTGTGGAGTCAACAGGTTCTAGGACACTGTCAGACGCTGGTCCAGCAGTGTTGATGTACTGAAGGCTGGCGGTGCCGAACCAAAGGGTGATGATGAGCCAGTAGTGCGCCATTCTGAAACAGAGAAAAAATATTATTATTATTATTGTCAGTTGAATGTACCGTTACATAATTTTAAAAGGCAATTTGCACAACAATTCATTTATTACAAGTTAGCGGGTTAGCGATATCTGAAACAATGAGGAATATCTGAAACATATCAAAGTTACTCTGCACTCATTTATTACTCTTTTTGCAATGTCATTCATTCTCTCACATTCTTTCACGATTTTACTAACATTCTTTCATTCTTTTATTCTTTTATGTGTTAATAGGCTTTTCTGCAGAATTTGATCTGATTGCCTCCGTTTTTAAGTGTCCTGTATTATAATCTGCGAAAATAAAACTTAATCGTAGCAATGTAGATGCTACGATTAAGTACGATTGCTTTTGTAAAGAGGTGCGCGCCATGGATTTGAATCCAGCCCGCCGGAGTGAGACGCTGAATTCTTAATCACTAGGCTATCAGTTAGAGTTA
>DWEC01003489.1:0-10567 GCA_018245735.1 Microceris miodesmiata
GGGTTCGTAAATAATGTGTACCTGTATAAAACTTCTTGTTTTTTTCTCTTTGACCGAGAGTTATCCGTGATTTAATATGCAAAGCTTTGTTTATCAAGCCATTCGCGGATTTCAAACGTACGAAGAGATCGTTTCCCGTTGTTTTTGGATGTAACCACGCGTTTCCATACTGCAGCTGACAGCAGGTGGAAATAATCCATTTACTGCCGCGTTCAATTTTGTAACAAAGCATATTTATTATCACGTTAATGGTGCGGCTGGCCTAATTAATGGGGTGCGCGCTAGCGAGATGAGGCGGATAGCCGGCTATGCGCGAGATACACCTATCCGTTCATGTGGCTATATTATACAGTATAGACGATTGCACTTTTAGTATTATTATTTAAATAAAATCGTTCTTAATGCTCATATTCTGGCCTTAAGTTAATACATGCTAAAATATTTGGTAGAAAAAAAGCGAAACACAGCAACAATGTATAAAGAGTAAAAATATAAATCGGTACCTATACGTTGAGTCGAAATAGACGTTCCTCATATAATAAAAAAAACATACATTACATCGTCAGTTTTATATAACATTTGTTTGGAGGTAAGTATCTTCATTTAAAGTAATATTCAATTCAAGTAATTTAAGTATACAACCCAGCAAATACATGAGAATATGAGCCTGCAAAGGGTTATGATTCAGCGAGGTTCTAAAATCTCTGTATCTTTCGAGGTTCTAAAATCTCTGTATCTTCTCGGTTTTACGAACGGCAGCAACGAGCTCAAGCTATTTGGGTTTTTAATGGAAAGTATTGTTTTTAAATATCAAGTATTTTTAATCGATTCCGTGCCGATGGCACCACAGTGGTGTCATAGATCGAGTGCCATCAAAGAGTGCCGCACAAAAACGGTTAGGTATTCGGTAGATATGTATGCACTCACCTAACCCCGACACAGCTGATCAGATTGTGCTTGGACTAACAATATGAAACATCTCAGCTTTGGTATTTAAATTAAGTGCTATGTATAATATGTAGCAACGCTATAACAATGAAGGAAAATTCACGATATTTTCATTACAATTATTCATAATGTTATTTAAAACGTATGAAGCCATCAACCCACACTTGACCAGCAAGGCAGACAATGACTTTAACGCTTCTCATTCCGAGAGAAGGAAACAAGTGTCCAAGCTTTCAACCAAATGGTTGAAGAAAAAAACGCCAGAAGTAACTAAAAATGTTGCTCGCGATTGTACTCCGAGTTACTCGTAGATCGCGTGCGCTACTTGCGGCTTACAATTAAATTACGTTCTTTATATGGTCCTCACAGAAATGCCGTTGTGGGTGCGCAGGCGCATATCCTACACGCTACAACATTTAGCATTATTATAATATAAACGATTATGTTAGTCACGCTTCATTTATATTACATTTGCGAATGAAGCCATATGCGCGGCTAAATGACATATTGAATTATAGCTGGGTAATTGACAATGTACTGTAATAATTTTTATACACATCAAGAAGATAATAATGGAATGCAGCTGGGAACTGGTTTCTGAGAAATACAAAATCCTCATATGTATTATAATTTTCTATAACACTGCATCTAAGTATTTTAGGATGATTGAATTTAGATCATAAAACCGTCGCGGTTTTAACGGTTTTCCAAATTTCAGGTCACATTTAAAACACTAGGCTTGAATTCCTTTCAAAAACACCTAACGGTTTTTATTTTTCTTTATTTTGAAATAATAGAATTTTCAATATTCATCAAAACATTCATTAAAATAATTGTGTTACAGCAATTGGAAAAGCAATAATACGAGTAACTTTAGTCCGAAAACTATGATTACGTGAAAACGAGTATACTGTGATTATACATATAAGTACCGGCTTAACTGTAGTACGTTTTTCGGGAAGGCCCGACTAGTTTCGTACGTGTACCAAGTCATTCATCATGAACTTCCGCCGTTTGCAGCGATGAAAAGCCTAGATAGATCTGAAAATAGTCTAAATGTCATGAAAAACCCGGTGAACCGATGCAAATTGTTACCATTCATTTACGAATAATTTATTGTTCATATTTTCTTATTTAACGAAAAACAAAATAAACAAAAAACGCCAACAAAATAAACAAACAACAAAAACAAAATTTTAATTATACAATAACATCTCAAATGCAACAGACACATACTTGTACAATACCAAAGATTGGAATACGATCTGGAATTTTGGAATCTGTTCATTTCGCACCCCGATGTGCGGTTGTTTATCGCGTTCACGTTGGATTTTAAAGGCATTATTTACACTTGATTATCAGCACAGGACACCAAAATGTTTATTGCGGCGATAACTTTGTCGTATCGTTTTGAGATCGGTCAAACGCTGCGTGTGTTAAAAGGACAGTTGCTGATACACATTTTATAAAGGTACAGAACATTCCACACATACACAAACACACACAAACACACACTCACACACACACACACATTTTGTGTATACGTAGATGTTTGGTTTATTATTTAGTTTATGTTTGGTTTTCATAAATTGGAAATGAATAATAATCATAACCTACGTGCCGAATTCATTCAGTTAGTGTTACCAGTAAGTGTTTGCAAAGTGTAATAAATTCTTAATTAAAACGAATAAGTTTTTAGCTATGGCAATAATGTTAAAATGTAACTATATTATAAATTTACTGTCAATTTGCAATTGAAAATATCCCAATATTATTAAAAAAAAATAGAAACTACCTTATTTAGTATGAGCAATTTAACAACTTTACGTATTTAAAAATCCATGTTAAAAATTAATCCGCATCCGACTTGTCCTTAACGCCGAATCAAATTATAATCTTGCGGCACTTTATTGCAGTTTACGCGTTCAAATAAAGCGCCAACATTAAGATAACGCGTTTAAAGTTAAACGAGCCCAGTTTAACTGGTCAGTGTCTTTTTTGCGAAACCGAAATCTGAATTGCAAATTATTCTGTTAACACTATCAATTCAAGTTATCAGAGATCGCGCTCGCCTAATAGGTCCACGCTACACGATGTTACAGCTTCGCGTTTGGTTCGCTTAGTATTGGACTAAGTTCCGCGGGAAGCTAAATTTCTAACAAGTCATGTACTCGTTCAAAAATACCTGTTTAAAACCACTATCAGTCAATCGGAATTGTAAGCATGAGTGTTTAAAGATAACATGAGTCAAAATCAAGTTCTTTTTCGTGTTACATAACTTTGCTAGGCTCCTAAAATAGTACAATTTTGAATTAAACATCACATAAAATATCTTTCTTGATTTATTTATATTATTTGGTTTTGGAAGATACATTTTATTATGTGCTTACTGGTTAATTACATGGACAGGTTTCAATGATTACAATATCTCAGTTACATTAGTGAATGATGATGAGATAGAGTCTTTCTACCCCAAGAAAAACACACCACCAATACCTATGACGAATTAACAACCCGATCACTACCCGTGACTTTCTAATGAGCTCTTCGTAGGAGTAGAGTTTTCGGAGATGAAGGAAGTAGGCAGAATAACTAGTCGTCTTTTCGACGATGAAGATGGTTTGTGTACGAAATTATTGGAGTTTAAAAACCTGTTAGATTTAAGTATGCAATTCTAGCTCCGAGGAAATTATTAAAATCGATGCTCTAATGATAACATGAGGTAAATTCTTTCAAAAAGGTTTCATAATCTTACTCGAAACAATTAATATTAGAAGTGGAAATACATTTACATCATACTCGTAAGTACCTACTTCTGAAACAAATGAAATTTAAGCTGCTAAAATACATGTACATTTTAAATAATTTTGTTCAATCTTTAAGTTTGTAGTACTAAGTGAACACCTGTATGAAACTCTTATAAAATGACGTACGGTGTCGTGTCACAGAATGCATCCAACTTTCTTCGAAGGTTACACCATCAATGAATGTAAAGGGACCGCTCCCACTATTGATTTATTGAGCGCCGCTTGCAATACGTGGTTTGCATTTGAGGTCTCGAGACACGTCTTAAGATATAAAAATGTTTAAGAAAGCATAACGTGTATTCTATTTAACCTAAACAAAATATTTTATATCTAATATTTGTACTTTTCTTACTTTTACTTAATCGACCCATTATAATTCCGCTGTTGGAATATGGGTCTCGTCTCATATTGATAAGGCTAAGGCCTTAGTCCGCCACGCTGGCCAAGTGGGACTTGGCAGACTCCACACACCTTAGAATTTTTTTTTATAATTTCTAAAATGTGTAGGTTTCCTCACGATGTTTTCCTTACCGTTAGCAAGTGATATTTAAATTTCTATATTCTGGATGAAAATATAAAAGTACTTAAAAAAATATATAAAATGCTTAATTTCCTTCTCCTTATATAGTCTACCTAGTGTACATACAGTAAAATGAGTAGATTTTTTACACAACAGATATCAACTTAAAAGCGGATAGAAAAACTTTGGTTGTAACTAAGATATTTGGACGACCATTTACACAAAAAATATTCAGTGTTGCAGTCAGTTGACAAAAAAAAACTCATAGTTAATAAAAGTATAAAAAGTGTGGGCAGCCGTTAGTATCTTTTATCTAAAGATAAATGAATCCCCACTGCGGTGCGCACCGACGGGTACCAAATATGGCAAACAGAAGATGCCCCGCGCGCAGATATCGGTATGCGCCCGAATGTACTAATTGAGGCGCGCGCATGTTACATAGCCGCTTTTATACTTTACTTTAAACGCTTATAAACGATTTATACACCGTTAAAATAACTTACAAAATTTCTCACCATTCAATTACATAGAGAATTAAATTAATTTATATTCAATTACATAGATATGTAGAGTTTTAATTAAAATCAACTGTTTCCTGTCTCCCGATCGCCTCGTTAAATAAAATTACCTAATTAGTGAAACTCTCATCCTTCCTGTTTCAGAGAATACCGATATTCTGTGCCAACGACCAATTTGTTCTCATTAAACAAATGAGTAATAAATAAATGTCTCATTTATACGCGGTCATCTGACCCCAAAGAGCTTGTGATATATTTTTTACATCCAAATACAAAGGAAATAACTCGTGCTTATTACAGAAATTTTTGTCCTGGATGGGAATCAAACCTCGACCCCCGACTTCACGGTTCACTACAAGTAGCAACGGGCCTGGCAGTATACAATACTTTTGCCTATAAGTATGTAAAATCTAAGAAAGTAATGATTTTCATAATTGTAACCTTAACTTTAATGTACATTATATCTGCATTGTCGTAAGTACATTGTACCAAGCTCTCATCCACACATTTCTTGAATGAAACGTTTTGAATTTAAATTCATTGCAGTTTTAAAATTCGATCCGCATAGATTCAACAGTATGTAATAGCCGTCCTGAAAATATACCTACTTCATTAAGCAAACTATAAGTTTCAACATTAATGCCACAATTAAAACATTATAAGCTTCCAGTTCTATTGTTGGAAATCGGTACATGTAAAGAGTTAAGTTATTCATGTACATGTTATGTCAATTGGTCATATGTATCTAGTTTTGACCGCTGACAATATATTGAATATAACAGGAGATCTGTTTATGTATTTTTTGATAAATAAATAAATGAAATGATAAGATTTTATTAAACATTGTTATTTTGAGGAGACTCGTGTCCAATAGAGGATCGATAAAAGGGTTACTGGCAATGATTATAATGAAACTAACATAAATATAACTTTTCTTGGCGCGCTCTTTTTACCCTACATTCCAAATTCAAACCGTTCTACAAATTCTATTTTCAAATTCTTGAGATATTTTTCCACTAGTGATCACCGATGCAGCACTGTCACATTGATCTATAAATCAGGTCAATGTGAGTTTCTCTTCAAATGAAACCCTATACATATATTACAGTTAAACATTTATACTATACATATATATTCAATTACCAACAAGCCTATGGAATGCAAAGATTGCAAAACAGAAGGTAGCGACCGAAATTGGCCCAAAAACCGGAACACCGAATGATTTACGGTGCGCAAGCGCAGCTCCCGTACGAATCCGCCATTTTACACTGGGGTTATTAACATACCGCAAAAACACGATGGCCCTATCTGAACGCGGTGCACGTAAGTACTTTTTGAAGGAAAACCTATTAAATTTTATGAGTATTTTCCATACTCGCCCTGCTCCAATTTTTTCTTGCCCGGTTTGTTTTGTTCTCGCGTAGATCTAGATACGCTGGAACAGCCATGCAGTTCGCACCGAGTTTATCGGAATATAGGAGTATATCGGCACGGGAATTGTTTAACCCATCCCAATACATCGACATTTGGCTGTACGATACTTTAGCACTCAACTTGGTACATTGCAAGTATTTTAACGACTTTGTTAAACTAATGATTCTACAAATAATGTCTTAATAATTTAATATGCGCTCCTTACCCTTTGGTCAATATTTATTGAGCTGTCATAATTTATGTTTCTCTACGGTTTATGTAACTAAACAGTTACTATATAATTATCAAAATGAACATTAAATAACAGAACTATTTATATATGATAGTAGTGAAACTAAAAGCGTCCACAAATGTGATTAGAATTAAAATTCTTTAAAAGCAATGTCTTACGTTAATCATTTAACCGAAGAATGAGACACTCGTAACTGATCCAATAAAATGTTTACTGGCATCATAATTCAGCGGTTAGTGAACCTGATCCAGGGGTCATGGGTTCGATTCCTATACGGAACAAATATTAGTGTGATAAGCACAATTATTTATTCTGTATCTGGATGTAATAAACATCTACACAGATACACATTTACATATACACATTTACATTTACATACGCAGTACATATTATTATTATACAGTATTATAAGTCCTCTACTTCCGAAAGCACAGACTTTGCCTAGCTTGGCGTCATAAAGTTAGCAAGGCAAGGTAGGTATAGTAATCTAACGTAAAAGTAAGAACCATTATTACCGGAGAGCAAAAGTCATATTGCACTGTCCATCGGCACTATGAGTTTTAGTGAACATAATATTGTGCACAGCTCGATTAATTTATCACGAAATGGCACATCGGTGGGATTTCGGTACAGTCACTTTATTGCAAATGTTAGTTCTAAGTTTGGTTTAATGCGCCAATAATGAACTGCGGACGACAGTTCCAGCATTCAATATGACATGTGTTCACGCGGGCGGTTCGAGCCACTATACCGAAATCTTGATCCTCGTAAAATTTTATGTGTCTCGGACAAAGCGATTTTTGTTAATTAACCGTTTCGCCCGCTCTGAGGTGTACCCTCCTGTGTAGTGATAGATAATGTTTTCTCTTTTTCTTCTTATCTTCCACTCGAATCTTAATTTCTTTGGGCGTCGTGTGCTGGTTATATTTTTAAATGATTTCCTAAAGGGGACCTGGACAATTTTGAATTGGGATGTTAATTTGGTATGCAGTTTTTGGTGACTTTAAAAGGATCGCAACGGACAGTAACAAACTCATTATTATTTAAATTATAATTTGTATGCTGAAAAAGTGTTAATTGTCGGTAATGCGGTCAGTTTTAATAAGGGAATAAATTTTCTGCGGACACATATACGTTCTCAATGACATGATGAAGACTTTGATTGCCTGACTGACTTCTTATTGACGTTCAATTACTGTTATATTACGCCAGGTAAGAAAAGAACCGGGAGAAATTGAAATGATATAAATCATTTTAAAATAAAATGTAACGGAATATATTTCTAAACACAATAGCTTTATAAGGAAATGAATTAGCATAATAAGTGATGGCTTACACCAGACTGTACAGTTATTCAAAATTATAAAAGTATGTTAGTCCTTTTTTAAAAAGTAAACGAATACAATGTAACGAACTAATTTAAGAGGTTAATGAAGAGTATGCTAACATTCCAAGCCTTCGTCGTACAAGCGCAAATCCGATGGAACACGCGTACGGAATGCGACGGGCAAGAGATCAACGGAAAAAGTGTTTTAATTTAATCATCATGATGTTATTCTACTTGTATGCCACTTGTTTTTTCTTTGTCATTATTATTTTAACGTATTATTGCCATCAATATTGATTGATATCCTTTATTAGCAACTTCTATACTTAAATTTACGAATGTAATAAGAAAATCCAATATCTCATCTTCCCCTGGGTTCAAGTTATATCCAAGCTAAATTTAAGTAAAGTGGATTCGTCGAATTAAAGTGAAAATCAGGCAAACTTACTTTCGCATATTAGAAGAAATATTACAAAGGACTTTCCCACCGCGTATGGAAGTTCTGACTTTTTTATTAATACCGATACGAAGAGGCCAAAGCCGAGCCAAGTTGTATATCTAGTCAACAGACATATGTAATATTTATACAGTTCAACAGGCATAGCTCAGAGCAAGGCTGGGTGCAGAGGTTATCTCACGGATGGGCCGCTTTCACCTGTTCGGCGGTTTTAATCGCATTCGGACCGCTGTACACGATTTTATACCTACAGTTCGAGGGAAGAAAGTTTCATTTCGTATGCACTACATTTAACGAATGTAAGTTTATGGTTGTACCGATGGTTGCAATTAATGGAGACAAATGTAACAATCATGTTGTGTAAACGATTTATTTTGTTGATGTGAAATGGATGTTTAAAAATGAGAGCTCGCTGTTTCGATGAGTTTGGTTCGTTTAAAATGTAATTTTGTTCATTACAAGTAAATGATTGGTCCTGTTGTGATGTTTTCTATCGTAATAAGCTTGCAGTGATCTACTATTTAAATATAATTGTGAGAGATTGGTATCAAAGAGTAAGGCGTTAGAAAGTAATCGTAAGAAAACATGTGTCTGTTTTGTCTGAGTCTTATGAAATATGATTTATAGGTTTCATAACTATTATTACAGTCTTAAAATATAGTGAACTACATCGTCGCTAATACATAGAAGAATAGAAATAGAGAATAAGATAGCAGAGAAGAATAGGTTAATAGAAAAATAGAATATAATAAGCAAAGTCTCTGAATACCGCCGTTTTAAGATATGCATTTAATTAATTAAATCTCACGCATTCGCCATTTTTTATTCCATATTTTGAAATAACGCACTGTCTATATCTTAAAATTCATATTGTAGTATATTAGTAGGTTATTTAAAGAAAATGTACGTGTGTTAGAATAACATCGTATGAATACATCCATTAAGGCGAAAGGTATCAGCGTACCACACATACATAACATAAGTGAGTCGTCCCATAAATTGTACACCAATCGGAAAAGTCACTCCTAATGTCTTATTAATTGTAAGTTATTACAACAGGAAGGAAAGCTAATTAAGAATAACTATCGCATATAACGTGAAGTGCTTCGCAAAAGAAAAAAAATACGCCAAGTTCAAATACTATTGAATACGAGATATATATCAACATCAACGTTTATGTTACACTTTTAATACAAATTGCATAATGATGTCAAAGTGAAATAGACTTTCTTCGACTTGTATAGAGTTTAAAATAAAAGTTCGAGGTGGTAACGTATAAATCAAGCGGACTATGCAGACGGTTACAATTTAGCAATTTTCTTGTCAACATGATCTAATCGCATTATGGATAGCGCAAGTGACATGCTTATAGCGATAACGGCATCGCACTTTCATAGGCGACGCGGATTTGCGTCTGCAGTCGAATGATGAACGGTGCGTTTCACTTTTCGATTTTAGGGTTTTTGTTGGGATGTTTATAAAATTTTACAAAATGAATCGTTTATTGACGTTTGTAATTCAACGGGATATCCACTTGAAACATAAGTAAATATCTTTGTAAAAGAAATGACTTACATAGAGTCTTTGAAAATAGCGATAACTTAGACATTACTCATGAAATCATAATTTCCACAAAACTAAATATATATACAAAAATCAGAAAAGTTTTCGATAAAAATATGTCATAATAAAAAACATTGTTTAACAAAGTTATTGTTTTTTTACAAAACCGCTACTGCTTCTGGTTTGGTCATATTTCATTGTTATGAAAAAGGTAATTGATGTAATTAGTACAAAGAGCTAGAAGGCTAAACAACAATGTATATAAACGTTAGCTTTAACTACTTAGCATTTTGATTTGAGGACTAAGTGTTGCTTAAGAGAGTCATTATAAAACTGAAGAAACTGTTACAATTCTCCATGGTATTCGAAATATGATAACATGAACTGGGTCAACGTGGTATAAACTTTCTTATTCTGTTCAAAACTGGAAATAGGGAAAGATACGTGACGACGACATTATAAACATGCAGGGCAATTGTAACTCTACAAAGGCCTCTGAAAAAGCATAATGACACTGCATACAGACCTTACCTTCTATTAGTAACAAGACCACTAACTATTTTACTATTAAATGTTTCGTGAGTGTTTATACAAATGATTTTAAATGTACCAGCTTAACTCACGTACGTTTTTCGGGGTGGCCCGACTATTTTTCTCGACTGGTTTTGTCACCGCCGCGAACTCGCTGCAAGCGCCGGGAGCTCATGAGGAAGGACCTCGTACAGCTCCGAAACTAGTCGGGCCACCCCGAAAAACGTACG
>DWEC01003490.1:0-10567 GCA_018245735.1 Microceris miodesmiata
AGGTGTCAAGTCGCCCGATCGGGCGAGTTTATGTCGGACGAAATGACGAATAACCCTTATTTAAGATGTCTTGATTTAGAGTTTGGCATTCATTTTTCGAGTAGATACTACAATAATTTACAAATCAACATACAGACAAAGTCTGATTATTTATTGTATTCATGCTTGATTGTAACGTAATGCTCCTTAACAATTACAATACAATCTAAAATGACTGTTGTTCCGAAGTATAGTTATTCACATAATATTAAGGTTCTCTTTATATATACAGACTATATCTGCATCGATAAACATATTATATTTATTAGATTGTCTGAATTAGGACATTGAATTCAAATGCGGGTTAAAATTTTTACCAATTAATTGAAATTGAAAGCGGTGTTTTACCAATTATTCTAAATTTGGCTTCAATCCCCATTTTCAAATCATTATCATCATCATTCTCTTGATATCCACTGCTGCACATAGGCCTCCCCTAATCAGCGCCACTCCTTCCGGTCCTGGGTCTGCCGAATCCAGCAGCTTCCCGCTGTCTTCAACAGGTCGTCAGATCATCTGGTAGGAGGGCAACCTACGCTCCTCTTACCATTTTAATATTTCCAAATAATATCACTAATTTATTTAGAAATAAGTGTCCAGTATTTGTGTCCTTTTTATGTGCACGAGATACATAAGAAACTTATATTATTCGCATTATTAATTTACATATTCGTTACATATTAAAAATATTCGATTAATTGAACATGTTTATTACACATTTCCTATAATCAATTGTTAATTGCATTAAACAATCCAAATCATTACTTTACACTAACAATACAATATAGGTACAATTTAATTATTCAGTAATATCCCAATCATTGCGTCGAATAAATGATTTGCTCAATCAATCAACACAAATGACTACAATCGCAGTGATCGGCTCATAGTGATTTACGTCATTTATCACACCATAAGTAATTATGTACCTACCTGTGATTTGAATAATACAAAACTAATTTCAATTATCCTATTTGTTTGTATGTATCTGTTTTATATGCATTTAAACTTGAAGCTTCCAGTTATGTAAGGTCCATACCTTACTGTTTCCATAATTCTATGTTCTCGTTCTCCATCATAACTGCTTTTGCCAGTTTAATAGTACCAATGGAGTACCTGAGAGGCGTAGATGTTGGAATACTTTAGTTTCTAAAGTCTATGAAACACTTATATATTATTATATAGAATTCCTTCATCACGAGCTCCAGCCGATTGCAACAAGATAGCTGCAGACCTCCGCCCCAGGTCTGCAATCGGCGGGAGCTCATGATGAAGAATTCATATAGGTACAACCTAGAGTTAAACCGGTACATATATAACCATGTGTATAAACACTCACGAGTCACTTAACAGTAGAACTGTTACACATCAAAATATCCGCATAAAAATATTTCACATTGAAACATATTTTACTCCAATTATTCAATATGTCGTACCAATGAATCGTCGGTCTATGAAGAGTAATTTGTCACAGACCGGCCGAGATCGACACGTCCACCGTATGGAATGGATATGGCGTGGCCAGCGAAACGATTTATTGCTGGTATTTGTAAAAATTTCTTCCGTACATTGAACACGGGCCATTATCCCTTTAGTAACCGACTGGTAATGGAGTAAATGGGGTATGAATTGCGATGGATATATCTTAAGATTTACATCTAAACACATAAACATTGTAGTGTACGACGTATATAACTCAGTGGTGGACAATGATTATAAGAAGCAAGGCAAAATAAAGTAAAATGGGCTTAAAAAAGTAAAGAAAATTAAATATTTTTATCATAACCAACATTAATATTCGTTGCGTATCTGTCGTGTCGTATATATTTACATTATACATATCTCAATATAAAATCATTTAACACCCCCTCGGACATTCTGCTTATAGTATTCCAGCACAAATGAACAATTGCTCTGTAAATATAAGAAATTGAAATGCATAAAATGTCCTGCGTTGTAAAGATATATAGCCCAGTATAATAACGCAATAAAACTTACTTTACGTCTGAACACTCTGAATACATCTTATTAGTTAGGTACTTGTTTCTCCGTTACCGTATAACCGTTAAAAGAAATAGCGAGATGCAGAGAGTGGAAGAAAATTTTCCTCTCTAAGAGCCGGATAGGTTTGAAAATAACCTCTGTACCGGCCAGTTAATGCATACAAGTCATCAATTGCCATCATCATCGATCCGTTTATTGTTTCCTACTAGGACATGGGTTTTGTCTTATATTGAGTCTAACCTGCCATGCGTATGATGCCACCCTGACCAACTGAGGTTGGCACATTTTACACTACGATCAGAACATTATAAAAACTTTCAGTGTAAATAGGCAATGTTGAGATTGGGCCCTTCATTGATACGAGTACATTGTCATAATTATGTAATTTAAAAAAGCCACATTAATTAGTGTAATGCCTAGTGCGTGCCTAGATATGAATTACGAATTACTATTGCAAGACTGAAATTCAAACCACTAAGCTGTCACGGCAATCATTACAAGATCTTGTGTACAACAGAACTGAATTTCTGAATTAAAACATTAAATACCCACAACGCAGTAATAGCTTAAAATTTAGCCTCTCCCTGTCTGGGTTTAATATGGCACTTATGTTTTTACAAAAATGTGCTTTTATCATTAAATATAAATGCTATAACGGTCAAGAGAAATATCGTCAAGAAACCTGCATACTTTCAGGTGTCCAAAAAAAAATTATCTAAGGCTTGTCAAGTCTGCTACATCGCAGTTGACCAGCGTGGCATACTGTGGCTTTAAGTCTATCATTCTGAGAGAAGACCCGTGTTCCAACAGTGAAATGATAAAAGTGTCGAGAATCAGAATTAAGTCCAATAAGTTATTCTCGCTCAAGAATTGACTCATTCGTTCACTCACTACATTCGTTTATCGTTCAACGTTCGCAGTGTAAACACGCCGTGGGATTCTTCATTTTCTTTATTTCCTATTACCCGGGGTGACTCTGAATGTTCTTACTGTGAATTATGTTTATTCGTCAAATGAGAGTGAAATTGAACCAGCAACGGGCGTTCAATTTTGTCTCTTTATTTTTTCAACGTTTAAACAGAATAGGCTACAACACTCGTATTCGTTTTAAGCAATCTCTTGTCGTAATAAATTGTATGCGAGATCAAAATCATACAAACAAAATTAAAAAGAGAAAAGTAATTTCATTAAATTGTATAAATCCGTGCGAGATGTACACTGTATGAAAACATACGAGTATTACATATGAAATTGAAAATGAAATGTCAAGAGATATAATGAATCTCTTTAGCTTATAATATGCATCCATGCCAAAAAAATATAAAATATGTAAGCAGTAAAATCGGTAAATTAAAAATCCGTTTAAAATGTTTCCTTCTACACCTTTATATGATATAATAAAATATTACTAATCGTCAACATTAACAATCTTTTTATCATTATCACATACGCACAACAGACACACACACACACGCACGCTCAAATATACACACACGCACATAAATAAATTAAAAATGGGCTTTTACCTAAAATACAAAATAAAGCAATGCTATATAAGATTTTTACTATACGTTTAGTCATGATTTGATTCTACTTACATACATTACCTACGCTGCTCTGACATATCCGGGAGGAGCATCAAATTAAAATACTGCGATGAAGGAGACTAAATGAAACGAAGCTTAATCACCACCTTTTTACCCATTAATTGAGTCTCATTACTTTTTTAAATCATTAAATAATTGTTGTTATATTAGTACATAAACTCAGTATTGGCACTGGTGTCTTAAAAAAACACATAATACTCTTAAAGTATAAAACGACCTCCTACGTAGACAATGTGACAAGCTCTCGTGAGCACTCCATCCTCTGCATACGAAATAACTTGAAACTTGCGTGAACTGAAATTCTAATTCATTCATGTCTTATTGCATTCGTAATAGAAATTATAATTCGTAAGATGCGAAATTTGCAGCGAAATGTCGCCGGTTTCGGGAACGAAGAAATGTTTGAGTTGCATAATCATTATAGGTACTCGTATGTACGGAATGATTTAAATAAATATGAACAGTGCATGAACTAACAATGATATAATTGTCGATATTCGCATTAATATTTCACGTAAAAAAGTTTAAATCACAAGAAGCTGAACTATTCATGATATCCATTTTGATTACATATGAATTTTGATGTTTTCGTTACAAAAATTTCCTTTATATTCGTAGGTCAGTTGAGAATGCCACTTCGTTCGCATGGGAGTCAAAAGTTTTTCTAAAATTAAAATAGCCTAAGTTACTCCTTATTACATCAGCTATCTGCCAGTGAAAGTCCCGTCAAAATCGGTTCAGCCGTTCCAGAGATTAGCCGGAACAAACAGACAGACATAAATACATACATATATATTTCGTAAAAAGCAGATATTTTAGTATTAGAAACAGACAGTACAATTTTATTAATTTGTATAAATAAACAATATTTTAGGTCATCATATTCCCTTCATCCATATATACATAATATATTTATATATATTTAGGCATATAGCCTGCTAAGTTTAATTTAGAAGTTACAAAATTACGATGTTTCTTTATTGTCCACTTTCCGCGCGCCTATGCTTAATGTCATTTAGCCGCGAATAACTTGATAACGGGAATGGACTGTCACTTAATACAATTTACATATTGAACGCTGTTTATGCTGCCAATTCCCTGATGTACGTATAATGTGTTGCCATTATTTTAAAAGTCCCCATTTATTAGGGGTAATTTTCTTTTTGTTTATCCTATCAAGTAGTAGCGTTCCTATATTATGATATTGTGCGGTTTAGGTACGTAGGTAAAATTAAGTCTTTTGGTAATTCTTGTAAATTTTTTGTTAATTGGTAAATTATTTATTGGTAATACTTGTAAATTGTAACCTTGTTTCTGACATTTGTAACCCACCAGACCAGATTCTTCTTCTAACTTGCCATTCCCAATAGAAGTGGGACGTGAACATAACTAGTGTAACGACAGAGTATACCACGCGTCTGTACCTGGCACGATGTTACGTTTGCTACCTAATAAACGTTATCATAGTTTTTTTAAGTCTCAGGAGCCAATATGTAATCGAATGGACGTCAATACAGTCTTTTTGAAGTCGCAGAAGCACTAATCTGTTTATTATTAGCTACAGATAATACCTTAACGAACGACGACGTGAAGTAAAAATATCAGTGGCGTTCAGAGACATCTCAACGTGAGATAGATTGCATTTAATGTAAGTAACATAAAATATAAAAGATTTTCCAAGAGAAATATACCACCTTTGAATTCTTGACACTGCTGATATTGATCGATGTTCTGCAGCAATCCCTTTATAAATCCTCGTTTAAAAGAGCTTATTGTGAGATATTTTATCGTGCTAACTTTATAAGCTAACTAGTGCGTCAACAAGAAATTCAGAAAAATATGCTATTTTTGTACATGATTTATAAAAATCACTATAATATTATATTGTCCCTGTAGTTTGAGACTAGCTACGGTATCTCCTGCCCGTCGTAAAAGGCGATTAAAAGCAGACATTCGGGATCGCGAGTGATTAGCGTGGGAACTTAAGACGTTAAGCCAGTGATCCCGGGAAAAAAGGCGATGTATGTGGCCGCAGAACCGGGAGACACGGGAGGAGATAATATGTTTCTCCCCAATTTAGGGTCCCCTAGAGCGCCAACTAGGAGAGCACCGGTACCTACGTTCGGTCGGAGATCCCAGAGCCTTCGCATTAGCGCGGTTTTAGTGCCGTACAAATCCCACATAACTCGGTGTCTCTTCTAGAATACCGGATAACTCTTGGATATTGTCACGGCTATTTCATTTGGGACTAAGGAGATACAGAGCGTTTCCACCGAATACGATCTATACAATCATATTTTGTACATTCTACATTCATAGAATAACATTTACAATATAAGTATTAAAAGGCAAATAAATATTAAAAAGGAATCCAGGTCACATATAAAGCGAGGTAATGTACAATTACCTAATGTTCCTCAATCATTTAGATCTACAAATATGTTAAAGTTCTTGGCACCGAGCCGTGCACGCTAACAAAACATTGTTGTATATACTCGAAATTCTTGTGTAAGTACGCGTCTCTTTTGATGGATGACTTTATGTTAAAATAGACTCTAGTTCGTTTGAGCATGAGTTTCATAATAAAACTGTTCTTTTTTTCCTCTGTACCATCATTTACTATTACTTCGTTTGTTTTCATATGTCTGCTAAAGGCCCATGTCTGCCAGCGTGGTAAACTGTGGTCTAACCCTCCTCGTTTTGTGAAGAGTGTCGCAATTAACCGAGGAACTATAAAAAGGTTTATGAGAATGTAGTGTTTATAAGAAGATACTTAAATTTTCTTGAAAATGAAAAAACAAGTTGTAGACAAAAATTGGAAGCTTTATAAAGTCGTTAAAATATTTTAATTAAATACTTTGCTATATATTAATAAATAGAATAAAATTGAAAATCAATAGCAGTTACATTATGTAACTAATTGATTGCATCGTTGAACAATAGAATTCGACAGCAGCATGCGCCTAAACTGACTGAGCATTAATTTTCCAATTAAAGTTATAAGTGGTGACCCCAAGGGTCACAGCGGCAGGTGGTTGTAGCGAAGTTCCAAACCAATCAGGAGTTGGCAAGTTTACCGCGTGATGTTGTAAGCTTATTAGTGACCTGCGGCTGTATGACGGAACTTTGGTGAAGTATTTATGTTGGAATTCATGTTGCGGAAACATACCTTAATCAAGAGAATAAGTTTGCGAAGAAAACCGGATTGAATTAGGGCTAAATTTATTACACGTGTAGTAACATCACGCCTGTAATCACCAAAGGGTTAGGCAGAGAAGTGTAGTAGAACACTCCATCGTTTCACCAGTTACGTTTCAGTCCCATGGAATAGGTGGTGAACCCATTACCATACACCGGGCACAATTCCAGACTCCGAGTCACTACTAGAAATTCTAAATTAGATAATTTCAATAGTACCCGACCCGGGATTTAAACGCTGGACTCGACCACTCGACCAACGAGGCAGTTAAATTTTAATATATATCTACATATGCAACAAAGTAGTATAAAATAGTATATTATTATTATAAATATTACTAATTTATTGACGTTATTTTAGCCGTATATAATTATATAGAAGCCGTTATGTTCTCGGAATTTAGAACAGAATCAGTCTGATCCAGAATGTTTTTTTTCTCTTTCAACTGACATTAGCACTCCATGCACGATAAAAATAATATAGAACATTAAACCGTTATAACATATGTAAAACTAAGATACATACATAATTGCTTAGATGTGTTACTCCCACAAGATTTCAACAAGACAAGATTCGCAAAAGGCCAAGCTTTCATTTCTTGGAAACGAATTTTCGGTTTAATCTCGTCTGAATTAAATTTTCAGGTACCGCGGGGGCTGGTATCTACTAGCAGCATCGATATAAGTTACTGCTCGGATTTTGCCTATATTAAAGTCTGGTTCATTCCTGTGGATATTGGTTGGCCCTGAGCTCGGTCCACAATATCCTGGTTTTAATGGTATGCCACGAAGAGTTTTCTACTTAGTCGTAAAACATATTATATAGCTGATGATGAGCAATAGGTACAAAATAATTGCGAAAATATTACTAACGTTCTAACCTTCGCTGGCAGATCGTGGAATTGTACACCTGCCTAGGCATGGTTTAATCATTTAGGCAGTAGCGTATCGCAACCCAGCGTAGCCTGCCCAGCGTGAGGATTGTGGGAAAAGACCTCTCAGGAGAGCCCTGAATGCAGCAGGAGAATTAAACAGGCTGATGATGCTGATGATGTCATATTACAGTAAAAGCAGCATAGAAATATTTAAATAAGCTTTTTATAAGAAACGTTTATTTAAAGAGAGGATATTTTTAGTTGTTTATTCTTATGCCGAGTTCTATTGTATTTCCTCAGATATGGCAACTAACGGTAGCATAAATGTAATATTTTTTTATGTATAATTATCAAATTGGTCTTTGTTGATCACCAATAAATATGCGTAAGAAAAAACAAATTTAATTCCAAGGGTTTAAATGTGATTAGTGTGGCACTGGTTACATTCTCTAAAGGCCTATTCTAATAAGTCATATAATAGACAAGTAACAAAAGATCAAACAAACACATTCAACTAAATGATCAAATATTAATGTATAGGCCGTATCATGTCTTCTACAGAAATACATAATGTGTATAACGATGTACGTAAAAGAACGTTCTAGATATTAATATATGTTCGTGATATCATCGATCATTAATTATAACATTAAACGGGTCAATACTGATGACGTCACTCCATACTTTCTCATATAGATCTAACATCATTCACATTCCCGTCTCGGCCTCGTTACGTGAACGTGCCGTCACGTCTGCGTGACCTCCGAGGCGATAGCGTGACGTAATTTAAAGCCATTTAGTGTCGTCGATATGTCGCCCTTCGAACCGTGGCCTTAGTGAAGTTGGTAAAGAACTTGACATCTTTGCATTTAACGTTAAATTATCGTATATCTTATATAAACAAATACATATTCATATTGTTTATGTGAAAAATATTATTAAGGGCAGAAGTAATATGATCACATAGACAAGCTGATGTGTCTACTGTAGTTAACGTCACTTTAGAGAATATATTCTCAAAAAAATGTTACAGTCACTTATATACCTAATAACATAAAATAATCAAATATTAAAGATAAAAACTTTGTCCTTAGTCTTACACAATAACTAATTTCTAAATACATAGAAAGATTAGAACATAGTGGGTAAATCCCCAATTTTTCCTTCGCAAAGACAAAATTAACGTTTTTGGCATTGTTTATTGGCTAAATTGTCAAAATCTTATAATGCACATCAAGAGAGCGCGTAGAAGTTCAGAAAATCACCATTTAAATGCCAACGCAATTATGTCTTCAATACATTATGTACATACATACACATCTTCACGCCAAAACCCTTACGGGGTAGGCAATACATTATAAAGGAATTTTTAGTTTGAACATTATGCAACCGGTTACATACGTTTAGTACCTACTCACCAACAATTGTTTCTTTAACATTCCGGTGGTCCAATAATGTTCGCCGAACAAAAAGATTTGATGGCTCATTTGATTTTTAATGGCGTCATAAAGAATAAAGGAAAGAGTCGCGTACGATAGTTTACAATCGTCGGAAGCGGCATAACGTCGGGTTATTCACGATACGTGAGAGCAAATAAAGTATTTTATTCTGGCACGACCTTCAATTTTATTTTCACATAAATTCCCGATGGAAGTACAGTGTATCTAGATGCGTTACGGAGATCGTTCGATCCGTCATTAACTTTTTATACACGGAACCTTGAAACACAAATTAGAAGTATCATTTGATCTGTACATTACCATGGAAATCTTGCCTCGCGTACATCCCGAAGAAATATGGTGGATTCTTGCGTGAAACTAGACGGCCTATTAGAAAAAATAATTTAAAAGAATACTAAAAAAATAGTGTATACCAATAAAAAAAATACAAGCCAACCATATAAAATTTTCAAACCGATCCACAGAAACCCCTAGTTGGATATAAGCGTCATCATTTTTGAAATACGTTTCTTATTTGGTGGAATGTGGAAGTGTGCGACACTTATCTGCCCACCACTTCGGGGATTGCAGGAGTGATATAGGTTCTTGCTACTTAATAATACAATATTACCAAACGTCACTCGAGTTCAACCCAGAGTATTATCGGATCAGTGAATTATGTTATACTTATGTATATGACGGGACGGCGGAGGAGCCCTCGGTGATATTCATACTTGAAGCGTGAGTATTCGGGCGAGGAGAATAAAAGATGGCACGTGGTTTGAGGTTACTATGTAATTTTGCTTCTAGGAAATCGTACAACATTCAAGGACGCAAGGACAGTGCAATAATCAAAATTATGGACACTCCACCGGACACGTAGCGCCCAATTGTTTTTCTATTTCTCAGCGCTAGCGCCCTGTGTTGTGCCAGAACGAACTTTTCCTACACCTGTCACCATTCAATGACCGTTCAAACTCCTTTGTTCGCTCCTTTATTCAAACGCGCCGTCATATATATACAATATTGATTAATTTTACCCATTTGCGAGTTTTCACACATAATCCTATTTTAATTAACGGCTAGTTTGCCACTTTGACTTCATGAGTATTACAGTGAATTAGGAAATAAGAAGACCGGCGATTATAGTCTAAAACCATATAATTATATCAATTTCATTCAGACTACCTCGTTGGTCGAGTAGTTGCAAGCGCGACTGCCGATCGGGATGTCCTGGGTTCAAATCCCGAGTCGGGTGCTATTGGATTTTTCTAATTTAGAATTTCTAGGAGTGACTCGGAGACTGGAATTATGCTCGATGTGTGGGAATAAGACGTAAACGTAACTGATGAAACTTGGGAGTGTGTAGGTACTACACTCATCTGCCCCTTCGGGGATTACAAGC
>DWEC01003491.1:0-10567 GCA_018245735.1 Microceris miodesmiata
CATCCAAACAGAAAAACTGTATTTTTTTTGAAATTTGAAATGTTTTGCTGAAACATGCAAACAGAAACATGCAAACAGAAAAACTGAATTTTTTTTGAAATTTGAAATGTTTTGCTGAAACTAGAACTTAGGACACTTATAGCCATAAACGATCCATCAATCAATTTAACGTGTCAAACAGCGTAACGTGACGTTAGAGACAAAGTATAATCTGCAATAAAAGATAAATGATCACTCAAAAGCGGAACGTACAAACTCTGTTGATTAAGATTCGCTCTATCAATACCCAATAAACCTTATGTGCTGCTGGAACACCATTCCGCAGCAGTTTAATTTTAATATTAACACGTGCAAAAACCAATCAGTCGGGCCCGTAGATTCGGACATAACGTAAATTCATTAATTCCTCCAATTTGTGCCCTGCCGCGGCTTGATCGACGAAATTCGCATAATCACATTCCAGTTGGGGCCAGAATACCAATTTTCGTTTATATTATTAAAGACACAGAACTACTTCTTAATTTTATTTAAGCTTTTTAAAGCTTTTTACTAAAATTGTACGAATACATAGAAAATACTTGTTCAGAACTTTTCGAACGTGCTAAGCACCATAATATTAACTAGACATTTCTTTGTTTCGAAACTCCTTTTTATTATCTAAATTGCCAATGAGTTACTTAACCCTGTCAACAGCTGTCGAAACTGACATGGAATGGACAAGCTTACCCACGACGCCTATTCATGAATCCATACTTCGACCTCGTATTTTCATATTGTTCAATTTCTTTATGATTGCTTGAATATTTTTCATCTACCTACATACATTGATTTTTGAAAAGAACATTTTCGACAAGCCCTTTCTTACAGCTAATTGTGCCTTGAGTTACAAGTACTGTATTCGCCCTGGCGTCGAAAGTTTAAAAACGCGTTTCTACTATTAGCACTGTCGTTTTTTCATTATGTTCTTGTCCGCAGATATCAAAACTCAAATCCATGTCGGAAACATAACTCATCCCCGGCCGCCGGTCCGCATTGCGACGAATCGCAAGGAATGAAACGTTTACGCCTTTGCGGCGCGATTGTTAAATATTTTATGATCCTCGCAGATTCTGGCCGATTTATATCGGACACGGAGAGTAACAGAGTTATGTTAGCGGCTTAGCAGTTTTACTGGCTATATCATAATTATTTTAACCTCTACAATGTAATAAAGGCACCTTAAAATTCAGTATTCATAAGCTTAAATATTAGATCTTGGTAAATTAATTTTCGAACCCCAAGCCGACTACATTTTGATTTTTATTCCGCAACTTACATATTCACATATCGAAATTGACGAAATTCTAAGTCAAAAAGGCAGTATGCACTTATAATTATTTAATTTATAAAATAAATTGATTTTGGCTGATTATAGCATAGTAAATATTAAATTAATCTCAAATTTGAATATTCATTTACTTGCAAGTCAAGGTCAGCGCGCCAAATATATGTACATATATAACAACATCACACCGACCCGTGGAGACATGCAAGTACAAATAAGAAATGTACCTTAATGTAATTAAATTAAACAAAACTGTAAGCAAATTTCATTCATATATTTACAAGTGTGAAATATTTCTGACAAATACATTGATTCATTTCTGGGAGCGTACTACACTCCTCTCCCATCGCGGATTGCGGCGTGATGTTACGTAATTCATTTTGTCAAACGCTGTACTTCCATATTGTCTCTGGTAGTACGTAGTTCATGCATTTCCTCTATTTGTGAGCAATAGAAAATGTTAAAGGATCAGTTAATTCGGTAAAACGTTGTTGAAATGCAATATCGATCGCAAATTAGGTTCCGTCGATGTCACAAAGGCACCAGATTAGTCTTAAATTAAATTGGGGGAGAACTCTTGTTTAGTTGACTAGGAAATGGCTTCGAATAGAAGTAAGTAGTTCGTTTCATGGAAAACGTCAGGGGCCATATATTAAATTGTCAATGAAATGAGACATAAAGCTTGAGTGTTTATTGAACTCTATAATTTTTATATATTTTCAAAATGTATTAACGTAATATAATCAAATGACATTTTAAAATTTATGAAAAATTGCAAGCTGAAAATAGCAAAATACATATGATTGACACATTTAAGAGGTAAAACCTGTGTATTGTTTTCGAAATCCGAAATGTAATTTTAGAACTAAAAGTAGATAAACGCATTTATTAAAGTCGAAATTTAACGACATATTTATCAAAATTTGTTTCTTAGGTTACATCAATATCCGTGGTGAAGATAAATAGATTTCAATTACACCTTTTCAATGTTCGTAGAAACCTTATGACTCAACGAAACATTATGAGATATTTTCTTACAGAATTTTTCAGCAATCTGTTTAAACGTATTAACTCTATTTCATTGGCAAACTCGGTTACTGTAAGCTACTTAACGCTGCAATTTATCTATGACTGACCATAAACACGACCTCATTTGTAATTGAGACCCGATAGAATGTAATCTGCAACATCGACAAAAAGTAGGTATGGATTGACCATAATATTCATTAGCTACTTCAATATTGTTAAAGAAACGGTCCCTGGTATCCGTAAGCGTGCTAACATTTCTCCTTTCCACTCAAATAATGCAAATGACATGCCGATTGACGGAATTCGGATCCTGTCTGCGCTTTATGCCTGGTTCGCTGAATTTTTTTCTTGGAATGTCGTGGAATCCCTCATAACCCAACACGAGGACATATCGCAAATGATCTGCCTGAAAAACACTGGTTCTGGTAGGTTCTTTTATCTGTCGGGGAAAATTTGTCGTATTCTACCCTGAGCAGGTAAGTAGGTATTAGATTCTGGTTATGAGGAATCTTATCAGAGGCCTTCAAAACACTTCCAAAAAACTTTTTTATAAAGTTACTTAAATCTCATTTGAAGTGTAAGCTTTGTGACTTCTTTTCGATTTAAATATAGTATAATAAGTTTAAATGGACAATAAAGGTTTACTTAATTATTAAGTGAAAAATAGAATTATTGGTTTGAATCTTGATCTATTTGTACAAAATAAAAATAAAGTAACATTTAAAGAATTTAACACATGTCTTATTAGTAAATATACGATTTGGCTCATATATAAATATAACTTAATATAGCATTGTGATTTTTCAAGGAATCCAACTTTTTCCAGTGATTTGCCAGGCCCGTAAAGTTTTTCGTTAACTTGAGTGCGATGAAATTAAGCTTAATATTTTGACAAAAACATTAACTGCAAACTGGAAGTCGTTAACGGAAAATTATTTAAATCATTCATAAACAATTACCGAACACTCCGTGCCCGCTGATTTTATTGAAATTCCACTGATATTAAAATTGAATTTGCGATTTCCATGCGCGAAGTTCGCAAAAGTTCGCGTGGAGCGAAATACGATAAATCGCGGTGTGAATAAGATCGGCTAAGTTTCAACATATTTAAGAGAGGTATGTGAGTTAGGGCTGCCGACTGTAATATACCCTAGAATTATTATATATATATGTACCTGTTTAACTCGCGTACGTTTTTCGGGACAGCCCGACTAGTTTCGAACCTGTACGAGCTTGTTCATCATGAGCTCCCGCCGATTGTTGCAACACGTGAGTTAGACTGGGACATATATAATCTCACAGGACATTTAATCTTAAAATAACCCTAAAATTCTATATTTCTTATTACTTATAATTAACGCGGGATAAAGCCTAGCTAATGTTAACAAATCAAGACATTTTTCATGAACACCTGTAAAAATGTCTTATAAAACAGAAGTATGCCGTCAGAACAGTGACACGCTGTTTTATCAAAATACTGTTAAAAACAGAAACAGCTAACAGTTTTAAACACAAGATACAACGCAAACACCGTTCATTGTTGATGTTTTTATACTCTCACAAACATAGAAGGTTCTAGTAGTTTTAGATAGATATATTTGTTCTACTAGGCACTACTTGTTGTGACTACTAGGAACATTTGATCCTATAAGATGTAATGAGGATATCTTCATACAACCTTACTCGTTTTACTAAGTACCTGGTACGCCTATAATTAGTTCACTTTAACTAGTCTCTGTACAAAACTTAAAATCCCTTTTCTATCAGAAATCGTTTATAGCTTACTGATAAATACAGTGAGCTATTCGATGTGAAGTAACACAAGATGTAATACACGCATTTTTTTTAAATTACACATTTTTTAAATATACATACTGTAACTAAATGTATGTAGGTACATAATTTTACATGTCAACTTTTTTCAAACATACATATGTGTATCTTTAACGACAGTAACATAGAGTTTAATAATACACTTTCACTCATGGCCATATATTTTCAATAATACTAACACAAAATTCCATTTCCTTACGAACATCAACCCTAAAGCATTCCTTCTAGATAGGTTAACAAGAACTGGCAGCAAGAATTAGGAAGTTCTCTTCAGCTTATTAGGAACTAACGTGATTAGGAATCTAGATCCGGTCACTTAGTTTGCTGAACACCGCGAGTGCTCAGGAGAATTTGGTGACGGAAATTGAAGACGAAAAGTGCGCTTTAAGTTTTTAGAATGCTAACTTTTACGCTCCAGAGCAAATATTATTCGAGCTCTTGTCATCATTATCATTGTCATCGTCATCAGCCTACTTCAGGCACAGCTGGACTCAGGCCTCTCCAAGAGCACGTCACTGAGCCGAATCTTCGGCGCTTCACATCCAACCGCTGCCAGCCACAGTAACATAAATAAATGAATATCTTGTTAGTGGTCTGACGAGAAAGTTAGAGTTTTCCAAAAATATAACCTCCATTATTTCTTCGTGGCCCGATGTGAAAAAGGACAAATTTTATTTATTTTCCTCCCTTTCGGCTTCCCCACTGTAATACAATAGCGTTGCTTTCGTCTTTTTTGTATTTGTGTACTGTTTCATTTTTCCATTAGAATTTTCTTGCTACAGTTACTTTCGTGTGTTATTCCATCCGATTCATTGTTAGTCGTGTCTGTTGCCTTTTTGCGAACACTGTATTGGTGTTAGTGACTTGGCATCACATGATCGTACAAATAGTATTAACCATTTGTATACTTTGAGAAAACGTCGCACACTGGCATTCTAACAAAGAATTCACTCGAAAATTCACTCGGGATAATACTACCTAATATCAACATAAAAGTAATATGTATAGTTACATAGCATTTTTATGATTATACATGTTATTTTCTAATGGTATACAAGTAAAGAGTGTAAATAAATAAATAAAAGAGTCATATTGTAGCTATATTTTATAAATAAAAGAGCGAGACATTCAAAGAAATTTATCATAGTCTACGTTATGTAGAACATATATAGTACATATGTATATTCGTAAATATATTGACGCTATAAATTTTCATTCCCTTTCTGCCCTATCTAAAATGATAGACGACGGTTTTGTGACCAAGGATTGCTTGGGAGCCTAGCATATTACTTTTATAGAAAAAAAGACGTCTTCACTTCTAGCATTTACCTAAGTCTATAACTTCGTACTAAGTGAGATATTGCGCCCGAATATTATTGGGCGGACTGGAACGAAAGTTTATAAGTCTGCATATTGAGTTGGGGATACTTAATGCATATTACATAGCTTCTATAAATAATATATATAGAGGTATTTCGCGCAATTTATTGGTTGAATTTAAATATTTCACAGTAATGGCTTACCAAAACAAACTGAATATATCATCTAATGTGTACCGGTCTTTTCCAGGTGTTAGCCTGTGGCAGCTTTTTCGTTTAATAGTGTAACAATTTTATGGTTAAACATAGACCCATAATTAATAGTGTATAAGAGAAGACAAATTATAATGTATAGGATTAGTTATAAGATATTTGACGACGATGAAACAGATTTGATAATGATGATGACGGTCATGATGATTTACTATTAAGATAATGCAACCAGTGGGATAGTCTATGTGGTGCTGATATGAACTCACTCCAATTAGAGCTATCAGTCGGAGAGAAACAAAGCTGGCTCCGGCCTGTTCAAAAAAACTCGTACGTTGGCTAGCCGCGGCGTAAACCCGTTGACAATGGCGGATAGTCAATGTTTTCACTGTAGTTTTACCTTGTACAAAGAGTGTCCTCTGTCGTGCCAACATATGTACGGTATGTAGCGTACGTTCCACAGAAACCACGAACAGTATCATTTTGTTAGTTACATTTTTGAATTTATTCCGATGCTAGCAGAACCCGATAGACGTTTTTTAAATCAATGACTAGATGACAATAAATAAACGAGTTAAATTTATTCTATGGATTCACTAGTGAATTAGAACTGGATGTATGTCTTCTTCCATATTCAAATATTTTTATACAACTATCTAATAAGTGATCAGTCGAATACTTTTGATTTTGGTGCTCTGTGGCGACATCTATTGAGGAAACATAATGAAACAGTGTAGAGATCATTTTAAAAAACAATTTAAACTAATATATGCTAAATTCTAAGGTGATCCGTTAAACAATGCAGGAATCTTTAAATACGTGTATAATATAAAAATATATATGTATACTAGCCAATATCTAATTTTATACATAAGGGGTATTTATAAAACTTATTCAATTTGTTACTTTCTGGAGTTCTCTGGTAGTTTTCCAGATCTGTTCGAGCATAGCCGCGAGTGTCGTGCCAGATCACCTTGGAGAAGGATATAAAAAGGCTTAAAGCCAACACGTTCGCAGCTAGAGCTGTATTCCGGAGGTTTCGTATTTCGCAAAATCGTGTATTACACTTTTTAAAATTAAAAGCGCAGAGACGTGTGGGAACTGTTGAATTCTTACCACATTGCTACAGCCGCAAATATTGCCATATGCGGCTAATACTTGCATTTAGCGGCGCGGAAAATTGAATTTCAAATCGTTTAAGCAACCGTATGTTGAAAATCGATTTCTATTATATTTAATCGAACTCTACGTAACAGAACAGAGTGAGACGGAAAACGGATTTTCTACTAAGCAAAATATCGATGAAAAGAAAATAAAACTTTATGATCAGCAATAACTGTATTATTAAGATTACATACGAGCATACGAAAGCAATAGTATTTTTCTTTGTAGGGTATTAATTTTTAAATCAAAATTAATGAACCGATTTGTTGAATTATGGTATGGAGACAGAGGATAATGAGTAAAGATACGGGATACTTAAAATCTTTCGTAAATCTACCCTTAAGAGAGTCACATATTTCTACAATTTACTAATGTTTTATTCATTTTCATTCCACGGCACTACACAGTTTAACTTATTACTAAAAGCAAAATTTGAACACTCTTTTGTCAATCAACGTAATAAATAAGACGTGTCAATAAATAAGACGTAATTTTTAACTTTAACAAATATTTATTATCATCAGCCTACTACCGTCCACTGCTGGGCATAGGCCTCTTCAATGGCACGCCACTGAGCTGGCAGCGCCGTCACCGGTGCGAGATGATAAGCCCTTGCACCCGCCCAGCGTGGTTATTACGGGCAAATAACAAATATTGTTTGACAAACATTTGACAAGTATTGTAAGATATCATACAATACAATACAAATATTATTTATTGTACACCAAGATAATACAACAGAGCTTAGAATTATATCCAGCTTTCAAATCTGTTATTTCAAGAGTCATGTAACTTTAAAATACTGAGAGCGGAGCGCGATATCCACTATTCCAACAGATTTAGCAGCACTCCGCTGACACAGCGTTCAAAATTAAGGCTAAATCTATAGATAGATCCTTTTTACATATTTGAATGTTATGAACTGTAAGCACTTACCGGTAAAAAACCCACTATTCAAAACTAGTATTCAGAGCATGGAAAGGCAATACTATTTCAAAACACGTGGTATTTACCAAAATTAACGTGATAATTATACACGCTAATATTTATGAATAATACACAAACTTGGCTTGTGTGATAACTAATTTAGCTTCAGTGGGACAGCGATAAAGACAGAAGCGAAATAAAATCACGAGGAAGCTACCTGTAATTCAGTGCACGTAGCGCGATGCGAGAGTGAAGCGATACGGGCTGGACGCGGCCGCAAACAGAATGTTTGTGGATTTCATTCAGCGGGAGCCCTCTCGAATGGCTTCCGCTCTACACTATCCGGATAGTTGAAAAATTCCTGTACATATATCTAAATCTAAATGTGGTATAATGTTTTTATTTTATATGTTATTGTTTTTATGTTGTATGTCGATTGAAAAATTCGTATACGTACTTGTACATTCATGTGAACATTCACATGTATGTACATACATATGAATGTAAACGCAAAAGTGGTATAATTTATTTGACTTTCTGTGTTTTTATTTTATCTATATATCAAAAATTGTAATACAATTCATTTGTCACAAATGAACGTAAATAAATCTATATGTGTTTTTTTAATAAGTTCTAAATGGAAACCTCTGAACACTCTAAAAATGAACATCTATGGCACAAAACACTTATGTAATATGAAGGCCAAATTCCTGTCCCAAATTCTTGGGCTCTTATAGTACTGAAATCTAAAATTAGACTTAGTTATGTCTACAATTTTATTCTAAATAAATTACATGCCCAACAAACCCTTCTTGTCTCTAGGGTATATGACCTAACTAATACTATACTTTACTATAATAATTCTATACTTCTATATAACTTTAATAACTAACATTAATAGTCCTCTGAAAATCAATTCCATTTGGATTGCAGATGCGAATCAACCAATAACCATTGTTACTATGGCCTGGTTTTACAATACTCTCATTATATAAGAAAGAAAAAAGAACAACCATGGTATACTGAAAATATAACCGTACAAACAATTCCAATTTCAATTTTACGCTGCTATAAACGCAACGCCTTGAGATCGTCAAGTGGGAACGTTGGCGGCCGTCGGCGCGGACGTGAAATGAATTCCACGATCCCCTCACACGTGTCCATTCTCAAAGCGTATTACTCTTGCATTACTCTTGCATATTACAATTTCTCATGGCTCGTGAAGATTTTCCACGCGCTCTATATATCAACCATCATAATATGCATGGTCTGTCTACCTGCGCTTGACCAGTAACTTTTTTCATTCTCAGAAGAAACCGATGTCCAACAGGCGGTACAGGGGTTTATGAAGACGATAATGATGTAATGTACAAATGTACATTCTTTTATTGGACATGTCACCAATCTATAGTTATAAACAATATTTAATAAACTTTTACTGATGCCTTTTATTCGCTCTCGACTCTTTAATCTTCCATTGGCGCAAAACAGGTTTCCGCCAGAATGAAAGGGTTAGGGCGATAGTCTACTACGCTGGCCTTACAGAACTGTTTTGTTAACTGTAAGATGTGGAGGGTTCCTCTCAGAGCTCCATTCCCACAGTCATAATGGTTATCGACTTGGTCTCTTATATCTGCTACTAGGCCATTTGCTTCTCTCTTCTTTTAAAATACCCTCGTTTTATAACATAAAAAGGAAAAGAAATTACCTAGTCACATCATAGGTACTTTAAAAAACATGAAAACGTTTTTGATAAACACCCAATTCTCTGAGCAATCGGGCCCATATTATATATCATCATCGACCTGTCTCAGTCCACTTTTAGACTTAACCTTCTTCTAACATGCACCATCACTTCCAACTCTCGGCTTGCCGCATCCAGCTTCTGTGTCTGTGTTGCTTCGGTCCTAGCCTGTATCATTAATCGGTAAACGTTATCGGAGATCTTAAATGTTGTTTTATCAGTTCCAATTAATAAGTCGGTCATGATATCTCAAACCAATATTTAATAAGTAACCTTTAATCGTTTTGTAGAGTTCAGTTACAGAAAAGACGTTAGGTACGAGAAATGTTTTAAGACATATTTCATATTTTTAGATTTTTCATACTTCACACATATATTTATTAAACTAAATTTTCAACCAGGGCGTCCTACCTGTCTTGATCTACGGAGCTGACATGCGAACCCTTACGGTGCGCCTAGTCCACCAGTTTAAAGTCGCTCAGCAAGCTAGGGAGCGAGCTATGCTCGGAGTCTCTCGGAAAATCTTTTACTCTTTACATTTTAAGCGACAAAATGTGTAATTGCTTACACACTCTAGACTAGACTCTAATCTGTAAGTTTTAATATATTCAAGCGACTCCTCTACATTTTTGTTATAAGCGTATCTCCCCACTTCCACAACCAAATTCCAAATGATGAGACGAACAACATAAAAAGTGGGTTGATGAAAAGTGGGAGTACGTACTGCGTTCCTCTGTCTATCTTTTCGGTAAAATACAAGCATGATGTGTAGGTGTTATGAAGCATACAAGTTATGTAAAATACAAGCAGGTGTGTAGGTATTATGAAGTAATTTTAAAAATTATCCTTTCACCATCCTTTCGCTTGGTTCATTTCCTTACTGATTATAACGGAAGGTATTTTGTTTGCATAGAAAGAGGTATATTTGCTTTGTAATAAAAACATACGAGGGGTGATCAAAAAGTAATGAGAAACGGGTATTTCCAGTGCACCTAATAATAATAATTATTTTTTTTC
>DWEC01003492.1:0-10566 GCA_018245735.1 Microceris miodesmiata
TTTGCCTGTGCATGTTAATTACATAGTATGATTACTTCAACATCGTAAACATTACACATTTTTACATAGATAGACAATAATTTAGAATATGAAATGAAAGTGTCATATTCAACTACAATTCATTTTTAGTAAAATATTTTACACTTAAAAAATTTCATTGTTCCAGAGCTCTAAACATGGAAATAGTAGTTAAATGTCTGTCTGCCTTACAGCATTTGTTTTCTTGGCTACCTCTATCATCCCATGTGCCTCCATCACTGGTCACTACAGTGTTTTATTGGGGCAGTGTAGCGACACAGTCACAGGTAGGCATTATACTAATTGTTTCTTTGCACATACTGATTTTTGCTCCCAATTTGTGTTAGTAACACCTGAGGATAGATTTGGGGTACTATGGTTCTAGTTATTAGATGTTAGTATCTATGTTTCTCCATAGATATATATTGTAATGAAAGTGAAAATAGTACCTCTGCTAGCCAGACAAAAGAGTGGCTTGGTTTCTGATCATTAGATTAGATTTGTGTTCTATACATAACCATAATACATAGATTTAATCTTATAATAGTATTGGAAGTCCTATGAAATTCCCGAAATGTACAATTGAATAACAATACACAAGGTCATTTACATTGCCACTGCAATAGTCACATGAAAGTGTAATATGCACAAAAAATGACTTAATTTAAATAACTCACTTGCACAATTAAAGCCAGTAATAATATGGACCCCCATTGTGGAAGGCCTATGTCCAGCAGTGGATGGAGATAGGCTGATAATGATGATGATGAATAAGATGAACATGGTATGGTGTTGGCAGAGCGTGGAAGCGGCTCTGGCGGGGCTGGGCGGAGTATGCGAGCTGCTATACAGGCGGTATGCGCCGCCCTCTTCCGCCGCTACAGCGCTGCGCCTGCACCACGCGGCGCTACGCCTGCTACGCCACCTCACACATAATGCGCACCACACGCCGCACATACAGCGCACTCATCACGAGTGAGTGTTATTGGCAGAGTAGCTAAATACAATTCATAACAATTGTCCAATTGATATCACACATACAAAGCACACATCATGACTGAGTATTAGATATACTTGATATGTACATAACAATTGATATATAAACTAGACTGTTTATGGAACTCATGTAAGTAATGCATCGTTGCACAGAGACTTCTCTCTGTGCAACGATGCATTACTTGAAAAATCTTCAATGTCTTCATCTTCATGAAGACATTGAAGATTTTTCAGATGAGAATTATACCCAAATTGACTTGAGAGACACACTTTATTTGTTTCCATATGGTTTTGTAATAATATTGTAAATTGAATATTACATCACATATGGAATTAATGTAATAATATACATTCCTTATTATTTAAATTATTGAATATGTTGGGATTAACCTGTTCATGCCTATTTGCTATATACATACAGTATGAAGTCATGAATATATTTGATAAAGTAATCAGCATTAACAAAGATAAATTCCTTTCAGATATCTGAACAAATTGGCAGAGTTCTTAAAGTTGTTTGTGTCATTGCATTTCAAACGATTGGAAGCTGAGCCTGAGTTTGATGCTATTGAGTTTTTGTCATACTTATTTCAGTATACATTCCAGGTAACCCAACTACTTATGGACTATGCCCATTTTAAGTTTTAATATATTTTTAATTACTACAGCTATTTACTTTCAGGTGCCCACATGTGCAATATTTGTGAATTGTTTAGAGATATGGATACAGTTTATCGATATTTTAAAACCAGAAGATACACCAAAGTGAGTTCTGTATTCTTATATTTGCAGTATGTATTAAGATTATATAGTTTTCATACAAATTATGATTACCCGTTAAATTTGATTGTATTGGAATTTCTATATGCTAAACCATTGTATACATTACTAGCTGTGCTCGTGACTTCGTCCGCGTGGAATTGATTTCTAAATAAAAATTTCCACGTGGACGAAGTCGCGGGCACAGCAAGTCTTTATATATTGGTTGAAATGAAATACTGTCAAGAGCGATTATGTTCAAAAATAACTGCCTGTGATAAATAACTTATTCATTTGGATAAGGATTAATATCATGTTTATTAAAACACCTTCGCAAATAATGTATTACTTAAGAACTATTTTGTTAACCATAAAAATGGTTATAGTGGGTTAAAGTTAAAAGCTATAATTTAAAAGCTAAGAATTTTTCAAATCGGACCAATATATCCTGAGATTAGTGCGTTCAAACAATCAAACAAACAAACTCTTCCGCTTTATATTATTAGTATAGATATCAAAGGCTGTTATTTTATAAGGTTAGGCAGTTACTAACCGTTTACATGGTACACTTTAAATGATACAGTCGTAAGAGATAGAAATTCGATGAATCGATGACGTCCTAGAAAGCTAGATCAAAAGGTGTTCAAACAATAATTGATATGGGGAGTATGGAAGATGACTTAATGGGTGTTAATAAAATACACTTATAATTAAGCTATACACATCATAGACTCTTTAATCTTACCATTATTGAACACGGGTTATGTCTAAGAACAAGTCGAAGGGTTAAAGATATATGTAGTCTACGAAACTAGCAAAAATGTATACAGGGTGTTATACTGAATGTGTGTTATAACAAAAATAATGTGAAGCGAACACTACGGAGATACCGCGGAGTTTCTAGACAATGCAAATGATGACAAAGAGTGCATAAGTCAAGATATCTCGACAATGAGAGGGTGTGACTGGATAACGAGGTGTTGAGACGAGAGTGTTGCCGCTCTCGAGGATTTGCGCACCTACACACACTTCATAATGACGTTGGCTCCTATTGCGTTATGCTCACCTGCTGCTTTTGTTTCATTTTAGTATAAAAATGCTTTGTTGGTTGAGCAGTTCCTGGGTTCGATCCCTGGGTTCGATCTTGGGTTCGATCCCGGGTGGGGCAAAGTATTATTGGGTTTTTCTAACTTGCACTTGCTTGCAGTAGCACGGAATATATCTGTGCTCGGTGCATGGTAATGGGCTCACCTCTATTCTCTGGTGGATCGTATCACAACTGGTGAAAAGTAGGAGTACCTACTACACTCCTTTCCGAAAAATACAAGCGTAATGTTATATAATTACTTTCTAGTTTATAACAGTGTTGTACTCTCCTGCACAAAAGTGTAAAAATGTATAAAACATTTTCAAGAGATGAATCATCTGGGTAATCTATATGATTTATAATTTTCAAGTTTTTTATCTATAAAGCAATTCGAAAATCTTTTGGACTAACTGTTGTTTTAATTAAATAAAAACTTCTTACACATGACAACATTTCATTAACGTCTAACTTGTTTGCTTCATTAGCAAGCCTTTTGCCGTCAAGAAAATGCGTCGTATTCACACATACGTATGTCACAAGAAAATGTGTTACGTAAACGCCAGGGATATGTTAAACAAACAAAGAGACTGATTATACACTCGCTACATTTTTAACTCTTTCATCATTTCACTATTGGACCCTGCTCTCCTTTAAGAGTGAGAGGGTCAAGGCTATAGTCGGCTACTATTGCACTATACGCTTGTTAGATTTTTTAACCCTTTCATCGTTTCACTTGTGCTCGCTGGTCTCAGACAGACATTGTAATGCACCAAATATACTGAAGCTTTCGCGTTTTTGTGATGATGAGAATCCTAAATCATTATGTATACGATACACGCGTGTAGACGCACGCCGTAGTGATACGATAATGTTTGCACAAGTCGACTCTGCTTAAATCTTCTCACGTGTAGGTCTGATGAGGAGACTACATTGCGTAACTCTCAAACATGGCTACATTTGTCTTTTACCGTAACCCACTACCACGGTAAAGACATTTGAACTTTTAAGTTCTGAGTTTTTTTACCTCGCTGGTATCATGTATTTTTTTTTAATCTTGTAATTTTAGTATAAATTGTCTGTAACATATACACACATATACATGTAGTTCTATACCATTTTATTGTATTTTTGATATATATTTTTTTGATTTGATGACTATAGAGGAGACAGAGCGAGATATAAGGATAATTTTGACGGGATAAATTCGTCATAGCGTAGATATCATTAATTTATTACGGAGTAAAACTAGCCAAGAATACTATTTTTTGTTCTCTATACTAAAACTGGGTTGTACTAAATCATAAACAGATTTTACCAAACGAAAATACCTTGTATTAAAAATTGCACTTATTTAAATAAACATTTCAGAATATGCGTTTAAGTAATTTTAATTACAAATGAATAACTGGGAAAACCGATCTCGTAAATTAAAACAGTTGAAATTGCTGCTCGTAAAATATTTCAAATTAAACGTAATAATTTCTTGTGAATATGGCGAGAGCGGCGACGCGTGATATTTTTAAACTAGATGTCAACTCGGCCGCTAGGTTTAATTGCCGGTAACTGTAAGCACTTTATGTGATTTTTAACGATTTATAGTTACATATTTTTTAACCGGAGGTCAGCTCACTCAGTCGGTTTAATTGCCGGTAACCGTAAACGTTTTATGTGATTTTCAACGATATATATTTTTATGAGTCTAATTTTGCCATACGGTACGCCAATTTATGGTATCCCGGAATTTATGTAGTACCCACATATAAATTTAAAAGCTTCGTAATACTCGTAAAACTGTGTATGTACTGTTTGTGATTTTTCAACATTTTTATTTAAAAGTATTTTGTTCTATTTAAAAATATAAATATATCGCGTCCTTTATCATGTTTCCATAAAATAGACAACGCGGTTTGTTGACTTTTAATAATTTAGTAAATAGGATAAAAACGATAAATACTGAACAGATACGATCTATTTAGTAGATTTGATAGAAATCGCCTCTCTTTTGAAACTACACTATCCATATAATTACAAGAAGTACATCACATACATATTTATTTCTGTAAAAGAACTTTCACAATGTAATACACTCGTCAGACATAATTTTGATTCCTTTATAGGGCTAAAGTGTTTCAGACTCGCTTAAATTACAGAAGGCTTGTGCCGTCTCTAATCAATTTATAAAGCACTCAGACAGTGCTCCCGATGAAAGAGATACTGTACGTCGTAAAGAGACTGCGTCTTAATCTCGCTGTGTGGCCGAGCCTTGTGCCATGAAAACTTTATGGACTCTACATTACTAGAGTTTATTTTTCAGAGAGTTCGACACTATCATTAATACATACATCTCAAGAAGAAAATGTTAGGCCTACAATATAAAAATTCAATAAGAGCTCTAAATGCAAGCTTTTGAAAGGTTCAATTTAAAGAATAAGAAAACAGAGGTAAAAGCTCAGAATTTTGGCTAAAATGTCACGAAAAGTTTATGAACTCTACAATACTAGAGTTCATTTTCAGAGAGAGCTTATATGTGACGTTTACTATGTATAGACCAAAACATGAAAATCACTAACTTACAATACAAGAACCAAACTAGGAAAGATAAAGTAATGAGTGATAATAATGCCTGGCTAAGAACTAAAAGAGCTAAATTATATGCTTTTAGAAGACTTAATATATAATATGAGAGAAGTGAAAGCTTCGAGTATGGGCTTTGAACAAACTACGAATGTGTGAAGTCGGCAACGTCGACGGACCGTCAAGCGCATGAATAGTTATTGTTTGAGGAGTCAGTGCACTTTGCACGAGCCTCGACCGCTAAACGAATAGTGGTACTGTTGAAGAAGCGCTAAATTGGGACAATGAAAGAAAAGTTGCTCACTATTTGCGCGAGTGCTAACAAATAGTACTTTATAGTAGACGTAAGAACGGAGAAAGATATATAATTATATATTATTTAATAAGATATATAGCATATTGCCATATGTTTTTCATGAAACTTGTTTCGGGTAATTGGAATTAGCAGTCATTTGTTCCAGTTTTAATGAGGTTATTCAGACTTACACGAAGGACTGAGAAGTTCAAAAGCAAACAGGTTGGTGTTGAGTATAACTGTGGTCGGACACTTACTTAGTCCCATTTGAGATTAGATGTAGGGCATTAGGTAGAAGAAAATATCAGACCAGTCGCTGTCAAAGCTCCGCAAGTGCTGTCGCAATCGCAAAACCAGATACAGCGTTGCATAGCGCGAAGGTTTTAAAATTTTCGACAACTGTAATTTTTTGAACTTTTGGTTACTGCAAACATTTGTTCTTGCAATATACAGAATAATATCAATATTTACGTAACTATATGTGCTTAAACTATATTATAAAATATATAAAATAGCTTAATGATCTACTTTTATTATATCATCATGTCAGGTCCTTACGTAGTGGGCAGAGAGCACCGAATGCCAAATATCTCTATAGTTACAAACCTGATGTATTGCATATTATTTATAATACATTTATCATCCACTTAAGATTTATTACGCTTGTTTAGCTTGAAAAAATTAACAATAGTACGAATCCAAACTGTTCACTTTACACGAAAGAAAATTTCTAACAATCACATGCTGTATAAGTCATGCTTTAAGCATACTATCCAATCTATTATTACAAGTAAAGGACCATCGACCGACAGCGTTGGGCCGACGACCGATAATTGCTGGCTAATGTCGTAGTGCAATTATTGGGAATTTTATATTTGTGTTCTATTGATTTCATTGTTATGTTATGGATGTTATATGGGGTGTACGGGGTTGCAAGCTTTACCTTAGAAGTCCAAACATATGCGAGTTAAGCCGGTACATAAATTAGACAGTTTTAAAATTTGAAATAGACGTCTTTTTGTTGATACTTGCCAAAGCTAAATTATTGACAGTTTTTTATGAAACCAAGAATATGAACAACTACCCTCTGAATACTATGAATGAATATAATGAATATCATGAATGAATGGAATGAAAATTAAATGAATCGTAACGTAACATAAAGAACAATCCATAATTGTACAAGAGGTCATGAACCGGTAATTTGCACTTTTGATGACGTAAATGTAATATTATAAATTTAAGTTGTCAGGTCTACTATAATATTTTTCATGTTATGAAAAAGAGTAACATAACATCACGCCCCGGAATAACAGAAGAGGGTCGCACATGCCCAAAAAAACGGTATCGTACGATCAAAGTAGACCACTAACCCCTTTTTTAACATGCGTCTTATAAAAAACTGGTTTTAATAGCTCGCCACTTACAGGCTTTTATGTACACGTGCTGATCCCCTAATGGATGCTACAAATTACAACTTCGCGAACTTTTCTCATTTCTTTTTCATAAATATTGCAGTTCATAAACATTACCAAGAGTCTGGTTTCAATGACTACATTACCGCAGCGCGCATTATTTATAATACGCATCATTTGTCTTAGTATACTTGAGGGGGTCGACTTGGCACACATATTCGTAGACTCCATTCAATATTACATCACAAAGAAGAAATCCATTGAGTTCCCAATTGCCACTTGAGTTAGCACGTGACTGCACTTACATGTCACGATTCGTTTCGTTCGTGTTTGTTTAGAGTACCTTCTAAAGTCATGACGGAAGGCAGTTCGCGAATGTTTGCCGCGATCTCTGACGCGTTAGAGTACTAATGTAATAACGGTAGACGTTTCGCGAGCTTTGCCGCGTCGAAATCTAAAAGCTTAAATCGGCTAAGAAATGCTCTTTCGTACTTGAATGAGCGGTGATTAATGGCAATGAGCATATGTATACATATACATTTCATATTCGATTAAATAGGTACTTCTAGTACAAAAAACTGTAATCGGCGAGTGTTATATTTTTTACTAATCGTGTCGAAGGTTTTTAGGGGGGGAAAAGGGTTTTAATTATTCAAGGGCTCAATGAACATAATTGACTGTTCACTTCTATAGATTAAGCTATAACTAAAGATATAGCCTTTTTCTCTGAAGTGGACCTCAACATAATTTAGACTGATAAATCTTTGAAATTAACTGACACAGACCATCTTTTCTTGCTCGTAATCTACGACGCTACGATTAGAAACTAATTTAAATCATCCTGTTGCATCATAAAGATAATAATCACCAAGACAAATGAAATTAATCGCACACTCATTGCCCCTCGATCTAATAGCCCCGTGAGATAACTAGTGACTTCAGTGGTCCAATGTTGCGTGGCGCGAGTCAGTGACCGATCGAGCTGTGCTCGCGACGCGGGTAAACAGCTCGGCTTACTGCGCCGTTATATTCTCACTTTCCTCTACGTAAACAATGATACATTCATATAAACATTCGGTTATTATATTGTTTATACGTAGAGTGATGAATGCCGAGGAACTATGTCAGTTTGTAAGGAGATATATGTCTTTACGTATTTCGCAATAGATCTGGAGTGATGGTACAATATTAACCAGTAGTATATTATTTTATATAAACATAAGGATGGATTACTTTTGTTTTACAATTCTGTTAATATATAAACTAAGGAGTCATTACTACATATTATTTGATACCAATTTAGGGTAATTATTACAAGTAAGACCTATAAAGCGAAATCGAACAAAGTGGTTGTTGGATCTTAAAGGTTTTTAAGGTATTCAGGTCATTTATAGATACATAGTAGTATATTTATATCCGCCAATGTAAAAAAGGTGATAAGACTGGTCACACAATATATGGAGCGGAGCTGAGCTCCCTATATTTGTATCTGACTGATTTCTTTAAGCAGATAGAGACATAAAAATAGTAATAACCGGCTCTACTTAACTGAGCAACGCGGAAAGAGCTCACCCAGTAACAATAAATAAACACAATGTTTGTTGTATACTCTGACAGCACGACTCCGGATATTGAGGCGCCATCTACTTATCGAATAACGTAACTCTACACTGGTATGTCTGTACGGTACAAAGTGAAAGTTTTGCATAATACATGTCCACAACAGTACTAGAAACTAATCTTTATTATGTTATGTATCGGCTTTACTCGTGTTATTTCCAGATAGTTCGAATTATTTCGGAACTATCCTGAAGTTTCATGTCATACGCACGGCGTTAGCTACGAAGTAGTAGTTGAGTTTTTCCGGTACTTAATTTAATCATGTATACAGATAATAATAAAATGTTCATACGAAAATATTCTTTATGTTTATAGCACTTACACATTCGCTTGAACCAGATTTGAGAGCAAGTAGTTTTTATGACGGTATCAGAAGCATTATCGTGATGCAAAAGTATATGATATTTTTGTCTTGTAGCCGAATCTGTTAAAAGGTATTTGAGAAGACACACTATTATGTACAACTCAGCATTCACTGTCCTTTGTTCCTCAAATGATAAAATATTACCGAGACCGGTCTTAGGAAATAAATAAGAAATATTTTCCCCAGCAATTTTCACCTTCAAAAGCTTTGTTGGTTTGTCACCACTTTTAAAAGGAGTCCTAATCATTCAGGCACTGCTATTTCTTACTCGCCTCGTAGGAATAAAAGAACATTGTAGGTACATATCTTCCTGTTACAATATGATGAAGACTATTTAAAAGTTTTCGAAAAATTTTAGCAAACGTTAATTTACACCTATATACAATTAAGTAGTAGCTTCTGGTCTCTCGTGAGATCGAGAGGTATACAGCGACAACAAAGTTTTCTGACATCCGAAAAATCGTGCAGAGTTTTCAAATATGGCTCCAACCGACCTCGACATGTCCTCGAATTTCAACATTGGTAATTCTCTGTTTTTCGCCAGCGTGTATCATAACAAACTTCTTTTGTAGATAGTAAGGCTTGAGCTTTACTATCTACAAAAACAGTTCGGCGATGGCGCTCATTGCCGGAGACCTTTGTCCAGCAGAGGACTGAGATAGGTTAATGATGATGATGAAGGCTTGAGCCGTATAACTGAGGATGCACTAAGCTATTTAAGTCGGTCGAACTCTTAATATAACCTACAATATTCGCAAAATACGTCGTTAACATCCAGTTACCATCCAATGTTAATCAAGTCATAGCAGTTTCTTTTATATTTGTATGCGACATGCAATGAAATCGAGACTATCAGATAATATGACTGACATTCCTTCCACTTGTGATCATTCATAGGCTTGTTCCCACTTTAAGGAACTAACAGTAAGCTGGAAGGCTTCGGGTGTCTGTCTAATAAATCCTTTTAGCCAAAACAATGCTGTTTAATGACTAATCTCGAAATTTCATATCTTTTACTGTCAACCGCTGGCGGTAGCGAGGGTTGGTGTAAGAGGAAAGAATTGTTTTACGGCAGCTTTGTGTGGATAAAACAAAAAGTTTTATAGGCGTCGTTAAGATTCAGTGCGTGCTCTGCTACTGGGTACGTTAGGTACATCAAATGTAAATTAGACTCTTTAAGAGCCAGCTGAAAAAACACTCCACGTACATAAAAAAATCTGTCGTAACATACTCGTTAATTCATTCGTATATTCAAACCCCCTCAGGGCACGGATACAAAAAAAAAATATTGATGACTAGTTTCGAAAGGTCTGGCTCGTTGGTCGTGTTTGTTTCAAGTGCGACTGCTGATCGGGAGGTCTCGGGTTCGATTCCCGGGTCGAACGCTACAAAATTTTCTAATTTAGATTTTCTAGTAGTGGTTCGGAATCTGGATATG
>DWEC01003493.1:0-10564 GCA_018245735.1 Microceris miodesmiata
ACACACACATATGTAATATAAACATAAAGTGTGTTTATTTTGCAGGTGCACAACGACTATTTAAAAAATTCTTGCCTGAAAAATTTATACAATGCCGTTTGTTTTAAGCGTCATCCGTCCAGTGCGACGTCCCACGAAGACGAGCTGAAGAATGATCTAAATAATACAGACGTGCTATATTTTGAGGGGTATGTTACGTCGTTTCCATATTACATTCTACCCCTACCTACCTATTGAGTTATCGCAATGTACAAGTACCTATATATCAACTTAATTGGATATTAACATGACGAATGACTAATTATGTATAATTGTATAATTAGTGTTTTTACCAATAAACGTTTTGAATTGAATTAATGAATGAAATTCAATGAACTTTCGAGACAATCATTATAATCTTAGATTTTAAATATCATTTACATTTAGCGATAGTCAATAGGTAGTTAGATTATGGGAATCTAAGAATAAACATAATAATAATACATTCAAGAGATTACTTACGTCATTACTTTATTGATATACTGTACATTAAGTGAAGTTAAGGGAATCGATTCTTATGGCTTTCCTATAAATAGGTATGGCAGGTGTCTCATCTAAAGAACTAAAATGTAAGTAGGTAACTACGTGATAAAACGACATGCTCGCCAAAAGTAATCACCTACATTAAATTAGCTGTAGAGAAATTGAATTAAATAGGGATAATATGGAATTGTTACAGTGTCAAGGATAATTACCCCAACTTGGACTTCTTATCTTTCTCTTTCTCCTTTTCCTTATCATGTCTGTCAGGGCTTGAGAGCAGTTTGGCGACAAAGCGCGGTTTTTCGTTCTAATAACAAGTCAGGGAATTAATGGTACTCAATATTATATGCAAGTTATCTTTTTATCGTCCATTATGTTAACTGTTTTGTTAAAAATTAAAACTAATAAAATTATTATCACGATTGTCGCTAATGAAAAATCGTTCGCTAATATTTAAATGTGCTTCTATGAAATTAATAATAAAACTAATAACTAATAATACAAGAAAACCGGTGTTGAACTAACGAACTAAAACGAAATAGTTTTTCAATCTTTTGCACAGGGAAAATTTACTTAGTCGTAATATTACCGTGAAAAATTTAAATTTCTCTTTTAAAGCGAATTCTTTAATTTTTACATTAGACATGTCTACTTACCCTAACGGGGCTCGGTGTAGGAGCTGGCTCAATCTCGTCAAGGTTACCCTGACTAACCACGTGGCCCATCCTGGTCAATGGTGGCTTTTGGAATGAGTATGAAAAGGCCAAGCCGCGTTTCAGCGAAGCCCTGATAATTCATGAACAATTTAAAATGTTCCTTTATAGGTATTAGCACTTAGTGATTACTGCTGAACGCACCACATCATTTATAGGCTTGTAACATGTAGTTACAGATATAGGTATGTATTACAGAATATAAGAAACCACGTATTTCCCCGGAGGGCAATATATAAATGTAATATTCCTAATTTTAACTAATTGTTTCATCTCCCCTTAACTATTGGGTGACTCTATTGTCACATACGATGCGCAAGTCCAGATTCCGAGGTACTAATTTTGAAGTTAAAAAAATCCAATAATGTTTTGCTCGACCAGGGATTGTATCCAGGACCTCTAACTAAGCACTCGAGCTTGCACACACTAGGCCAACGAGCTAGTCACAGAATATAAACAGACAAGAAAAAATGAGCTTCTCATCTCTATGGAAAATAGCGAAAGAAGTTTCTTCTATACAAGAGATCAGTTTCGTCCAATTTACCTGTTGGGACTCTGAGGCGGATAGCCGGAGCCGCGGTGATCGGGGGTCAGATACTGGTTCTGTGCGCTTTGGCGGTTCTTCAGAAGCTCTTGGTGAGCTTTGTACAATTTCTCGGAAGCCGACATCGGACTGGCGCTGCGACGCCTAGACATTTGTAGGCTAATTAGTTACATATTAATAAAGAGGTTTCCATAGCGAGTTTCTTGTGAATTATTCTACAATATCCTAATAAACAATTTAAAAGCCTAATAAAAATTTTCAAACTATACTTAGGTGTTATTATCTAAAGTGTCTAATACTATATAAATTAAAGAATTTACAAGCGGGACACTTCTATAAATGTAAATAATCCAACAGAGGGCGTATACCGTCGAGTAAAGGGGTAAATTACAGAAGAAAAAATTGGGAGTGTTAAAAAACACTACAACTAAAAGCGACACTCGCCCTCCAGCGTACATAAGAACAAGAGACACGCATCCGGGCGAGTGATTGGCGCGATTATCTCATAGATATAGTAAGTACTAACCGATTCCCAAAAATATTTAAAGCCGCCCTAAGGCCTAATTGGAATATTCAGAGATTCTACGTCTACAAATGCATTAAGTCTGTCTCACCGTCGTGAGCACTCCTCCTGAAAAGTTCGTCTTAAGGAAAGATAAATAATTGTTTCAAACAAAGTAAAAAAGTGAGCCATTAATGCATTATAAAAAGCTTATGCAATCATAAAAAGGTCAAAAACACATTTTTTCTCTCACCGACGAGTCCCGGCCCAATACGTATGTCTAACGGTAAAAAACATGGGTTAGTGTGATCTCTGTATAAGTTAGCTGTCAAGAACCAAAATTAAATAGAATATTGGCCGAAAACATTACTTAAATAGGACAAAGGTACATTTGCCAACAGTTTATAAATAAAAATAACAACAATATATACATATATTGTGATTAAGCCGTACGACGTTGCAAACTTGTCTTCAATAGTAGGGGCATTATTCAATAATGTTACCAATGCGATAAAAATCTTTCATGTTGCACCAGACGATGAACCGACCAAAAATGGAGCGCAAATATTTGAAATTATGCGACCTTTATACAACACTTGTTTATGTTATTAAATAAATACGGAAATTAAGGTATGATTGAATCATAACGTCGCTATTTTATTGATTAAACAATAAATTACTATGTTTAAATACTAGTGAGGGTCAGCGATAGGTTTTGCCTTTATTTAACATATTTTTGTATAAACATATTTTTAGTCTACTGGTTGCAAGCACTTCAAAATTAATAGAAATTTTCGCCCCTTTTCAATGATCAGGGTACAATTTCCTAGGAACTATGTGAATTATCATTATTGTTTTAGTTAACTCTTTCTTCGATGGACTATAAGAAGAATTTCGGCTTTCAGATCGAGTAGGGTTAAGGTAGCAGCCAGCCGTAACGTCCAAACGTTAGACTGACATCACACCTTTTAGAAAATATAATGCTCGAAAGAGCTGTTTTTAATTTTGATTTTGAAATTTTGGCATTTAATCTTGAAATCGTATTTAATTCTGTGAAATCAAATTTCGAATCACTAGGTTTTCATTTATTGATTGTTTTATATATTTATTCGTCGTTACTGTTCGAGTAAAAGTCTGTGTGGATATTTTTTTTTTAATCGTCATAGAACACTTACCCTTGAGAAGTTCCCGGCAACGGACCCACCAAAGACAGATCGGGGAGGCTGTGTATCAGTGCCACGACTGTATTCTGCACCCGCAGAGTGTTCTGGCCGCTGGACGAACGCGCCGACCACATACTCATAGACGGCTGCACACAAGCACAACAGAGTTAATATTGAGATCTGATCATGGGTCAGAACAGGCAAGCCCGCAATGGTAACACACTAAGATGCTAGCATTTAAGAATCCGCCCCGAAGCCAAAAATTACAAGTGCGAGACGTTTATTCACGGACAGCGCAAGCAAGTCATGATTAAACCCACAAGTAGAAGCATCACGCACACTTCACGATGAAACGATTCCTGTATGTACCCATCCTTTGGAAATGAACACAGATATTAATTTGTAATTACAACCATAAACGTGATCTGAGAACTTAGAAATGGACAAGCGTTGAGAATAAGAAAAAGAATTTTACCAGCCAGCATGAGTTATCCTTAATAATAGTTTTCTAATTCTATGTCATGTATACGAGTATATAATATGTACACGATATGTATATATTTTAAAATTCGCATTTGCGCACTATGTACATATTCTTATTTATAAATAAATTTATACTTTCTAGTTTTGTACTACATGCTAATATCACTAATTGAGTATTTATTCTTAAAATACGACTTTGTGTAATCTATTTTCATAAGCTTTAAAAATAATTCTAATTCATAAAGTTGTGAGGCACGTTACTGTAAAACTGTTACTTCGTAAAGGAGATGAAAGACTTTTTATTTTTTTTTATTATATACATACATAATGGTACCCTAAATGGAATAGTATGGTGGTACTACATTATCAAATGATAACAATAACAAATCCACACCTACAATATATTTACATATTTCAATATATTAAATATCTGAAATTGAAATGTATCTACAAAGTAAGTCATATAACTGTTTCACCCACAACTATTTCGCTTATTATCTAAAGCCAACAGCTAAAACTACTTACGTACAATGATTAATTTCTTAAAACAACAAAAATACATCTTTCTATTTACTAAATGGTGAAACGTGAAAGTGTACTCCACTCTTAAGCCAATTAACATTCTTATTATTTTCTGATAAAACTCACTAAAATACCAATCCTTTCAATGCTGATATGTGAAAATTAATTCTATCATCTTATCACAGGCAATCTACATATAAGCAGTTGATGAAGAGTTTAAATCACATTTACATCTGTTGGGGTAAATTGGAACACATGTCCACTGCTGGACAGAGGCTTCTCCAATAACACGCCACTGAGCTCGATCTTCAGCTCTTCGTATCCAACCACTGCCAGCCACTTCGCGTATATCGTCACTCCACCTAGCTGGAGAGCGTCCTACGCTACGTTTGCCAAGTCGCGGTCTCCATTAATTGGAACACAAAACTGCAATTTAAAAAAACTATAACTCTTCATAAATTGCAGTACAGTATTTAAATAAGGTATTCTAAATAACTATTAATACATAAGTGGTTAAATAAAAGAATAATTATCAAATTTGCATTTAATTACGACTTGGCGACAAGGTTACTTGATAACTTTAATTTCTTTACAACTTATTGACGTCTAAACTAACAATACTATTGAGACGGTCTAGCACTAGACTAGTACGCTGTTCGTATGACTAGGTAGGTACAGAATTAGGAATTATAGTGAAACAAAACACACACGTACACACAAGGAACTGAAAGAGACACATCTATAACGCATACGGAGTTACCTGATGATAGTTACATGAATGCGATGTTGACATGACGAAGTGATAATGATAGTGTTCAATGTGATTTTTGAAAGATTCGATGAAAAATTTATACTCGTATAATTACCAAATTCGAGTTCGAACGTCGATTCTTTCATTTGATACATCTAATGTGCTTAACATTCACGCACAAATGAACAGTCTATGCTATATTTAAGCGAATCTGTAGCACATCACCAGTAATGACGCGTTCCAATCGGCCTTTAGATGTTTTAATGACATTAGATCGTGATATAATTACCGTAGTAGGGTTCGCAGCTACATCTATATCGGATTCGTTGTCATTTTCTTTCATTACGCTCACTGTTACTGAAGAGCCTGAAACGGTAAATACTACAAGCCAGGACAAACACAATTTTTACGGCAAAGAAATATGAATTTCTGAAGTTTTTAGTTTAATAATTGGTGCATTGGTCCAAGAGTTAGTGAACCTGAGATGGAGTCGGGGGTTCCATTCTCACTGAGAATAAATATTAGTATGATAAAGTATCTAAAAGTGTTTATAATATAAGTCTTTATTAATATGTAAGTATATATTTAGTTAATCAGCCGTCGGGTTACTATCACACAAGCTCTAAGGCTCACGATGTCTCTAAACATCAAAAATTTAATAAGTAATCTTACGTTTCCCACTTCTCCTGACAATATTGAATACAATATAATTATGCTGTTTAGAATTCGCAGCCATCTCGAGAACGTTTTCGCGGAACGTAACTTTTCTATATACTAATAAACGAAAACAACGAATTTGAAGTAGGTACATTTGAAGTATTGCAGTCGACACTTAACGCGCGTAGAACATGTAGGTCTTAGTTCATCAAATGATTAAATCAATCTCAAAAAAGTGACATACAAATTTTTATATAGTTATAGAAACAGTAACTGAGAATCAAGACTGCTTGATGTTGAGTAGTACCATAGACCTACTGGAGTCCATGCTGAATTATATAAACGTGGTCACTTGCTACTCCCTGTATTGCAAAATACTGGGATGCAAACATTATTATTCTGCTGTAGAGGTAATAAGCATGATAGAGCCCCCGTAATGTGGCATTCAATTGCATTTACCTTCGTCCCCTGGTACAGCAGGAAGCGTGTGCTCTAGTGAATTTCCTGTCCTATAAATATGTTTGCCGGATCCTGACTGACACTCATCCTGAGAGGTTGCACTATATGTAAAAATGTTAATGTTGTTACGTTAAAAAAAAATGATCATTTATCAAACGAAATTTTTCCAAGCCATATAAGCAAGCTATTGTGTTATTAATTATCTTTGCCACGTGGCATCGTGCATGAAGAACAAAAGCTATGTCGTAGCTTTCAGCTGTGTTTTATCTACACAATTATATTTCTACGAACTCTGTCTTAGAACTCTTCATTTAGAAATTTTATTGTAAAATCAATGCATAAATGCAGGTTTATTAAAAAGAAAATTCTAGATATTTAAACGGACACTTCGTAATTCTAAGTTGTGATATTATGTATCATGTACATAGGTGACATTTTTATCATAACGCTGTATTCTGCAGATTCGGGTCGAGTACGAGTACATTATAAAGAAAAGTTTAACAATCATTAATATCAAATTTAATCACAGTGTTTCTAAATAAATAAACAGTAGACCCGTTAAATCTGTGAAACTTTTACGTTATCTCTCCTTGTTGTATGAATTTGGCTTATGCCTAAATCGTATTATGTCCGTCGTGCAGCCATGTGTTCGGAGTCTGTGAGTGGTGAATGCAGCTCGGTCAAAATTCTTTTGTTTACCTAATGGGCTTCTGAAAGATAGATATTCTCGAACTGCTTGAGCTAAAACTCATCGAAGGCCGTTTCCATCTGTTCCGTAAAACGTCTATTCCGGGTACTCTCTTACTTATAGATAACGACTCCCGACCTGATATGCTTATACTTGCTGAAAACAAGGTCATATGTAACAAAATTATGTGAACATTATGTCAATGCAACGATATGGTAATGTATAATTATATTGTGGCGTACACAGTCGTATAGAGCGATAATTCTCTTTAAACCGAAAATATCGCCTAAAAACTTCATACAATACGAAATTATCTTTAGATTTCCAAATGGGTATTGTTAATACTTTATATATAAATACTCGGTATATAATGAGACGTTTGATAGGAAATAAATACCGTTACTGCGAAGGTGGCAAAATGTCAAGTTTTTTATTCGAAATTCTAATAGTCATGAACGTACGAGTAGAAGATGAGCTAATAAGATATGCTCTGCACGAAATTCTACGTGACATTTAAGTTTAATCAGTATAATGCAAAACAACATTTTAGACACAAACAGATAATTCTATAAAGTACTTGGATAAGTGCATGATATATATTAAAGTGGAGTTTTAAAAATAGACTTTTGTCGTCATATGTATTACGACGAGAGTAATCAAACATAGAGTCTTGGATTGTTCAATTGTGCTATTTTTATTCCCGGAAATCTTGTTATTTTTAGATACCGTTCAGTATAGTTATCAACCTGAAGATTAACCCTTTTATTATTTTACTATTAGACGCAAATGTTCTCTCGGAATGACGAGCCTTAAGGCCATAGTTTATCACGCTGATCAAGTGCGGTTTGCACGCTTAACACACCTTACATAACATTAAGTGATCTTCAAGGTGTGCTTAGTTTTCTTGCAATATTTTCCTTCAGTCACAGCAGGTGGTTTTTAAATTTAAAAATGGATATAATTTCGTAAAGAGATGTGCCATAGGATTTGAATCCAGGGTCTCAAAGAGGGAAAAAGAATTCTAAGCCATGGGCTAAGCGATTCTAAGGCTATCGCTGCTTATATGTACGAGAAATGCTATTGGTTAACGTGAATTTTGAAAAAATGTTCATACCACTTTCAGACGCTATGGATATGGAAGAGCTTGAGTTGTCAGTGGACAAGGGGACGGATGTATTATACCTTCGGTACATCATGGTAGCCACTCGTTCCTTAGCTTCGCGCTCAATATTGTATTCTTCCTGGCTTAATTGCCGCTGCACCACAAAATTAAAAAACAATTGTAAAAACACAAATTAAAATAAACAACCCTAAAAATGAAATTGTACATAAAATAAAATAAAATTATAAATTGAACAACATTAACAAATAATTAAAATTATAAAAGTTTTCAGTACTGACCTGTTGGGCGTAAGTGATGCCATCCGAGGCTATATCGGGGTCGAAATCACTAATATTGTACGATGGATTGGATTTTAACCAAACGGCAAGGTTGTATGTATATTGGGCCACTTTAATTTTTTGCACCCAGAGCTGCAATTATTGTATAATGTGTACATAAACGGAGTCTTTAAAAACCCAAACGCATCGTAAGGAATTTTGAATTACCTTCAAAGTTTCGCAGCCGTTTGGATCTTTGGACGATTCAGTAAGTGTGAAGCACGTGTAACATGTACCGAAGTCGTCCACCATGACGATGAATATGTAAGTTATTTCCATAGTATTATTTCTCGGTGCATATTTAGGGAAGTCAATTAATTTTTCTATCATGTACTTGGGCCTATTTGAGGACAATTGAAAAGTTCAGTCGCAAAGATATACGAGTATAATATATAAATCAATTAAAATAGGTTAGCGCACAGCGGTATTGTGTATTGAAAGTTGCCAAACTTAGACGTTACCTAATCATCTTGTATTGATAAGGACTGCCTTTCGATTGCTTTTTGCAGATTATGAGCATATCGGTAAATAGGATAGCTCTCACTTCAATCTGTAAAAAATAGAACTGTATCTAAAAATCTTAGCTGTAATATTTTTCTCGCGTGTTTTCGTACATTATTATTACAACAGTGGGTTCTCTTAATACTGGTTTTGCAAAGCAAGTTGCAGTTTGCCGAAATTCAAATACGAATACTAGTTGAATTACTAAGAATGTCATGTAATCCAATTCAAATGCTTTTGAGGAGTTAGGGAGATTACCGAAATATATAGTCGCTGAAAGGTTTGTAGCTATGATAGTGAAAGTATAAATAATGATACTAAGTAAATAACGGGTTAGTAAGAAAGTGATTTCGATTTGTATATACAGATATATTTATTATTATTGCCAGACATTGCAAAAGTTAAACCACAGATAATGTCTTAGACTTGTCAGCTATTTCAATATAAATGTAGGTATACAATAAATGTAGCCATACGTAAATAAGTGGAGGTTAGTCGGAAAGTTTGAGTTTATTAATGATATTGTGAATTAGTGGACATTTCCGGAATTTTTATTTTACGTTTAAAAATCTTAATTATTTTTTGTCAACTTTTTACTTAGGTGAATAAAATTATTTAGTCCCATAGTGTAGTGAATGTATTAGTGATAGTCGCTATTGTGTAAAGCATTTTGGTAATTGTTCTGGTAGAAAAATAAACGAATTTAATGAATATAGGGTGTTCAGCTTCCTATTTCAAATGTCAACATTTCCAATGGTATAAAGTGAATCGTAACTATTCATCGACACTCTAAAAGATATCTAAAATATAGCCCAATAGATAACAAGAATAATCTAAAATACCATTTTTATGTCAAATTTATTAATTATTTATTATTTGTGACACGAAATGTATTGTTTTGTCTGGTTCACATTTCTGTTCCGTTTTCATTGGGTTTATTAACTGATTATTATGTGAAATTCAATTCACTATCAAGTTATAACTTATGACTATAAACTATTATACATATATATGTGTGTGAGTGTGTGTGTGTGTGTATGTGTGTGTGTCTATGTGTATTTGTGTATGTATATATATATGTATACATACACACATACACATAGACATACATACACATACGTCGCCACTATGTGTGTCCGAGTACAGGACCAGCAGACTAAACCCATCCAATTGCGCCGAGGAGTGAGACAGGGCGATGTTATATCGCCGAAACTGTTCACATGCGCATTGGACAATATGTTTAAGACGCTGGACTGGAAAGGTAGGGGCATAAACACAGATGGCGACTATATCTCACACTTGCGATTTGCTGATTACATAGTCTTATTGGCGGAGTCGCTGGATGAGCTGCAACAAATGTTGGACAGCCTAGCGACGGCCTCGCGACGAATAGGTCTCGGCATGAATTTGGATAAAACCAAAATCATGATTAATAAAAAAGTCGAGCCGGGGCCTGTAGTCGTAAATGGCCACCCTCTCGAAATTGTTGCGGAGTACACATACCTCGGGCAGACTCTGCAGTTGGGTAGGAACAATTTTGAGAGGGAGGCCAAGAGGAGAATTCAGCTGGGCTGGGCAGCATTTGGTAAACTACGTGGAGTCTTCTCGTCATCCATACC
>DWEC01003494.1:0-10562 GCA_018245735.1 Microceris miodesmiata
TGCTCTGGCCGCCGACTGGCAACATATCTGGGTCGATACCAGTACCAGTCCTGATCCTGGTCGGCAGACACTGCAACTGCCGACTGGCAACAGTATAGACAATGTGAGAAACCATATTCTGTGATAGCATTGGACTAAGACAAGTTAATGACTGTGATGTGGTTGATAATATTATTAAATGTCAAATTTCTGTTACAGGTCCAAGATGCGAGGTTTGTGCTGACGCCCATTTCGGTGATCCGACTGGCCAATTTGGGCCTCCTAAAGAATGTGAAGAATGCCAGTGTAATGGTAATATAGACGCGAACGCTGTCGGCAATTGTAACAGGACGACTGGGGAGTGCCTCAAGTGTATCTTTAACACGGCCGGAGAACACTGTGATAAATGTCTGAGCGGTAAGGACACATGATGTATGACATTATTTCTATTCCTTTAAAAACATTTTCAATTGTAGCTATTAGCTAAAAACAAACTTTATTTAGATAAGATAATGCAACTTTCCTCATGCGTTTTGATTCAAATTAACATTAATTCGGTAGAATCGTAGGATTCTGGACAATATTCCGAACAAGTATTTATAAGCTATTCAATAAGTTATTTAATTGCGTTATTTTTTTATTTTTATTTGCATTTTCATAACAGGATATTACGGTGATGCTCTTGATCAGAAGAAAAAAGGTGATTGCAAGCCTTGTCAGTGCCACGAAGCCGGTACACTTGAGAGTCCTGAAGGGCCACCCTCGTGCGATGGTCTCACTGGCTTGTGCTCCTGCCGGCCGCACGTCATCGGTAGAAATTGTGACAAATGCGAGGTAGATTTCCTGAATTTGCTTTTCTTAATCAATTATCATTATTTTTCAAATGAACTACGGAGTTGTTAACGATATTGAAATAAAACATTAGCTTTATATGAAAAGGGTTTTCATTTGCGTTCTTTACTGTTTTTGTAGGACGGCTACTTCAACATATTCTCCGGTGAGGGCTGCAAGCCTTGTGAATGCAATCTGGAAGGCTCGTATAATGCGACTTGCGACCCGTTGAGCGGACAATGCTACTGCAAGCCAGGGATTGATGGGTCGGTTTTGCTCTCTTACAGCCAATTTAAGATACTATAAGACTTAAGTTGATATAATTCAATATTTTCTCGATAATTCTGTGTATGATGTAGTTTCATAATTGATATGATATTTCATTCTGTTATAATCTGATCGCAGGATCCACTGTGATCGGTGCCGAGCATACCACTACGGGTTCTCGTCGGAGGGCTGCCGAAACTGCGACTGCGACGAGTGGGGCTCCACCAACTACCAGTGCGACATGTCGGGCCAGTGCTCGTGCCAGGAGAACGTGGAGGGGCGCCGTTGTGACAGGTGATATACTGCGCTCTATCTTGTTACAAAGTAATTTGCCAGCAACGCTACAGGATGAAAAAAAAAATACAAAATTACTGTGTATTCTAACTTCGAACAAGTATGTACATGAATATATTTAAACACTAGATACACTAAATCAAATTGTTGCCGACAAAAGGAAATACGTCGTGTAATAAAATTAGTAAATAACCTTAATGTGGTTATTATTGCAGATGTATGGAGAACAAGCGTCGCCGGGACGACGGTCAAGGTTGCGGGGACTGCCCGCCGTGCTACAATCTAGTGCAGGACGCCGTGAACCAACATCGCCGCGAACTGAAGGAGTTAGATGATGTAAATAATACATTTTATTTATCCAAACAAGAAATTTAAATATTTTCAATTTCCAAAACATTGGCTTTTAAGACAAATGCAGTTCACTGTATACTTTTAAAGCCCCTTTTTGGGAGGCATATGTCCAGCAGTGGACTGAGATAGGCTGATGATGATGTATACTTTATAGTTGAATAGGCTAAAACGGTATATATCTTCTTAAAGTTATTTGTATTTTAGGAATATAACATTAGCTTTCGGTAACGAAGGCAGTGACTTGATTTTTACTACTGCTTAGCTACTTACTACTTTAATACATATGTAATGTATATATTATAATTATGTTCTCATAATGCTGTCATATCATTTTCACGCGTCGTTTTCAGATTTTAGCAAAGATTTCCAAAGCTCCAACAGTGGTAGAAAACGCCGACTTTGATAAAGAGTTGCAGCGTGTGAGGGGAGAGATAGAGAAGCTCGTACAGGATGCTCAAGCAGAACTCGGTACTGGGCCTGGATCCAACTTAACCAACAAACTTGCCGAGCTCGCTGACCGACTTGCCGATGTCAGGTAGATTTTCGTACTCACTTAGCTCTTAATTTTGTTATAGTTTTATTTTTAAGCAATCGACTTGCAAAAGTAAACTAATTAATTTTTCTAGGAACATGTTGTTCAAAATTGAAGATGAAAGCTATGAAGGCAATGAATCTGTGGAAAGGAGTAAGGGCGACGTAAACAAGGCGGAAGACACCATTGAAGCCGCACAGAAGGAAATTAATGTATGTTTTATCACGTTTATTTAATAATATATGTTATATGTAGTCAGTAAATGATTAAAAAATAACATAACTTCATGCTTTTAATCCGTGAAAGGGTAGGCAGAGGATTGTAGTACACTCTCACATTCCACAAGTTACGTTTACGTCCCAAATAGAATAAGTTGTGAGCCTATTGCTATACACCGAGCTCAGATCCATACACGAGATATGACCACCAGATCCAGATACACCGAGCTCAGATTATTTTCTTTCTAAAAATTCTATTAAAATGGTAAACACAAGGAGGACAATAGAATTAGTTATCGCGTAAGATGCAAATGTCTTAATTACTTTATATATTACAGAGTGCCTTAGAATATCTTGACGGCGAAGGGGCGGCAGCATTAGCGAAGGCCCGCAATCGATCTGATCAGTTTGGCAAGCAGTCAGTTGATATGTCAGCTTTAGCCAAAGAGTCCCGTTTGCTGGCTGAAAAACTCGAAACCGAAGCGAAAAATATCCGGGATATAGCCGAGAAGGCTTTTAATACCTCTTTAGCAGCGAACAAAATAGCCAAAGACGGTATCAATAAACAAGCTAATATAAGGTACGTATGAAAAGGTCTTTAAAAATTGTAGGCGCTTTAATATAAATTGCAGGATAATAGAAATGGTCTTTCTTTACGAAAAAAACACCAATTAAACTTTATGCATTGAACATTTCAGTAACGAAGTCCAAATTTTAACTAATGAGTTGAACGCAGCATCGGGGAAATTAAATAGTATGACTGAGCTCGCTGACCAAGCACTGAAGAGAGCTAAAACTGTTTATGATGAAGCTTTAGGTCTCTATGCTGAAGTAAATACCACATTACTGCCAGATATTAAGTTGGGAAAATTAAAACATGATGCGTCTGAGATTAATAAAACGGTAAGCAAAATAAAATCTTTATATATCTTTAATATATCGACCTTTTCGAAGGCAGTAAATAGGATTAAGTATCTGCGATTTGACTATGTTACATTGTTTTAATTATGTTTGTTCAGATTGACAGGGAAGCAGCGGCACTTGACGAATTGATTACTACCAATAACGATACCCTTCGTGACCTCGATGATGCTATCCGTCGCGGCAGGTTTCTGTTAGAACAAGGCCACGATAGACAAGATGAACTAAACGATCTGCTCGGCAAGCTGGACGAACTACAAGCGCAAGCTAAAAATGATGTAGAATTAACGAACGCCACACTCAAGGATGCTAAGGAAATACATAAAACTCTTAAAGGTAAAATGTTATTCTTTGTATATATAACAGATAAAATATTATAATATATTGTTATAGATAAAACAATACATTTTATCTGGGAACCCACAACGCAACAATATTTGATTATTACGATAAATTTGTTAGATTTTGCAATACTTCTTTTACCATTCCAGAATTCAGTGACCAAGTGATTGAATCGAAGATATTAGCCGAGCAGGCAGCGTTAGATGTACCAGAAATACAGTTAAAAGTAGCATTAGCCGAGGAGAGTATCTCCAGTATCATTGAGGAACTAAACACTGCTAGCGATAAGGCCAAAGAGGCGAGGGACTTGGCACAACAAGCTCAGAAGGATTATGCGGACAAAGCTTCAGAGGTAACCGATTGATATCGTTATCATACCCCATTTGTCTCTGATTTATCACTTATTATCAATTGAAATACTTCAACCTGATTAATCGTTCCGAATACAAAAAGATACGCATCCACCTAGCAGTGGAAAGGTGCGGGCTTATTGATAGATATAAAAATTGAACAGTATGTTTAATTCAGTTCTCTGGTATTTTAGGCTGCTCATAAGATTAGGAAAACAGCATCCGCTTCAAGAGTGGAAGCGGGCAAACTACGTGATGAAGCTGACAAGTTGTCGAGTGAGTATCAGATATGGCTTCTTTATTCCAAGTGGTGTTGGTATATGGGTCTTCTATCATAAGGAAAAGGTTAATACCATATAGCCTGCCACGCTGGCCAAGTGTGGATCGGCAGACGTCACACACCTTAAAAATTTTCTTTTTTTTTACAAATTGATATTTAATCTTCAAATGCACATTTGTAAAGAGGTGCGGGCCATGGATTTGAGCCCGGTGACCCCGGATTGCGAGGCTGAATTCTTAACCTCTAGGCTATCACTGCTTTTTAAAATTCAAAATAGGTGGTTACATAACATACGAAACTCATTTAATATTGTTGTCGTGTTCGGAATATTATTTACCGTATTGTTGAGTGTAGTAACATCACTATAATTTTAGCGCGAGTCAAAGGAACTGCTAAACAGATTGAAGATTTAGAAAAACAGGCTAACGTCAACATGCAGCTTACGAGAGATGCCAAAATGAAGGTAAGATCCTACTTTAAAGGATATTAATATTGTTTTCAATCTATTTTAAAATTTTGTGCGTATTAACGGTACATAAGCTATGTAAGAAGAAGAGGAAGAAGACAACGGGAATCTGCTGTATTCGGAAGATCCAGGACCAGAAGGACTTGCACTGATTAAGAGAGGCCTATGTCCGCTAGTGGACAACTAGAGGCTGACGATGATGATGATGATGAAGCTGCGTACCATTTATTTTTTAAATTTTCTCCTACATTATTATTTATCATTGTTGAAGGTCATTCAGTTGCTATTTCGCTCACGTCGGTCGTATTTTTATAGATATAAAGAAATGAAAACTTGGTAATTGCTCTAGGAAACTCGGAAAATGTGCCGTAATGAGGTTGAATAAGTCACTAAATGAAAATTTGTTTAAAGTTAGTAGTTTAATTCTTGTATGATGGAATTCAATTGAGTTATATTTTTATGTGAAAATGTCGAAGAAAAACCAGAATTAACATGAAAATGAATAATATTAAATAATGATGCAGAATAGTGATATTGTTTTTGTTTGCAGGTCGGTCAAGCGAACACTGACGCTAGGGAAGCCGAAAAGCAAGTTTCAAAGGGATTAGAGGATTTGAAAGTTATCATGGACGAACTACAAAATCTTCCGACTCTCGATGACGAAGCGTTAGACAGATTGCGTAAGATAACATAAATAAATAGCATTTATTTCTCACAAATGTAATGTATTGGTATATTTTCACAAGACGAATTTATTGAGGCCATATTAATAGCAGGCAATATTATGAATGATTTTCTTTTCTATAATGCCTGTTTTATCGTATTATTTTCTGTTTTCTTGATAACTGACAATTCAAATGAAAATTCTCAACATCCCCCAAAAGTTATCTTTATCAGTGGTTGTATGGCTTCACTTTTGGGAACAGGTTCTCCTATTATTCGGCATTAGACTAGTCAAATTCAAAATTGATCAGACCGAAAAATCGTTAAATGGTAAAATTCTAAATTTACTTCTATTCTGATTCTAAATTCTAAATCTTAATTAATTCTAAATCTACTTCTATTCTGATTCTAAATTCTAATTCTGATTCTAAATTATTCTGAATTCTAAATTTACTTTTTCTGTCTTTTGTTCTGGTATATGTCAATACTGAATGCATTTGAAAAAGTCAGTAGAAGCGATGTTTTGAATCAATTTAATAAAATCGATTAAATATTTATTTAATCAACATAAAACTTGTTTAGTTTCGGAATTTTAAATTGAATTTATTTCACAGAGAAAAGTTTGGACAAAGCTGAAAGTGCTCTGCGCGAGGTGGATCTGGACGGGAAAATTAAATCGCTCACAGAAGCTAAGAACACACATCAAAGGTATATTATTAATTTATATTTCCTTATAATGATTTAGTCTAAACGAAAAAAACTGCAATTGGGGCCGCATAGATATTTTTTCGTATATTCAACTATTAATAATAATAATAATCGACCCATTATAATTCCACTGTTGGAATATGGGTCTCCTCTCTTATTGAGAGGGTTAAGGCCATGGTCTGCCACGCTGGCCAAGTGCGGATTGGCAGACTTCACACACCTTAGAAAATATTTTTATTTTTTTAAATAATTTCTAAGATGTGCCGGTTTCCTCAAGATGTTTTCCTTCACCGTAAGCAAGTGATATTTAAATTAAAAAAATTAAATTTTAAATTGAACTATTGTTTAATACGAACATTCATAAATGTCTCAATACAATCTACATCGCACCGCGTTCAATAATTGTCATACATTTCTCGGTAAACAGATGGATGAAACAGTATCAAGATGAGCACGATCAGCTTCGCGACGAAGTGGACAACATCAAAGACATTCTGGATCAACTGCCACACGGCTGTTTCAAGAGGATCGTCCTAGAGCCCACCGAGGGACCCAGCAGACCGGCCAGCTTTAGATAAGTTAGCCTCATAAGTAAGTTATTGATCGAAGCATCACAGTCAATAATAACGAACTATATTATTTAAGCCTTTGAACTTGGTAATATGAATCAGATTTTAAGTTTGATAATATGTATTAATCAGATTTTAATAATATGAATCAGAGTTTAGCTTGATGATATTAATCAAATTTTAAGGTTGATAATATGATTTTTAGGTCCGATACTTGAATACGCTAGTTTAAATTGACTGTTTGTTTACTAGTTTGTTAGTTGCATAACTGACATTGGTCTGTACCAACGTCTGTACGTTTCTATGTAAAATTTCAAATTTATTTATTTGCGGTTGGAAAATCTCCTCGATACTCGCACTATTGAGTTTGTGTTTGTATATCAAAAGATAATGTTATCAACGATAAGTTTATTTCAGATGACTAACCGGAAATTAAATTGCACAGACCTTACATTAAAAGTGCTTTATTGTTTATCCTATGTAATTGGAAATAAAACCATTCATGTAATTTTATTTCTGTATAAATATTTTTTTGTGTACTTACTTAAACATTTGTTATATACTATTAGGTTATCATGACGAATAACGGGAACGTAAGAGCGTCCCATAGATGTTTATAGTAATTAGCCAGCCCCATAAGACCCCATGTAGCCCCATTTGGCCCCACATAGTCTCATAAAGCACAGCGCTTCGATCGGTACAAAATGTATTGAACTACTTATAGGCAGTAAATGACTTTGTCACATTGAATTAAAAATTAAAGGTATGCGATTTTATCTCTACATTATCGGTTCCATATTCGTTAAGTTGTGTTCTTTTTAATAGGTAAGTACTTATATAAAAAGTAAGAGGCTATTTCACAATCAGTTAACGAACAAGTTTTTATTATTATTTAAAGATTTTTTTTATAACGAAAATGACACGATAATGGATGTTTTTTTTAATAATCTGCTTTCGTGTTTACATCCTGCATTTACTATTTGTGTACTTATGTTAGAAAGGTTTTATCTTATAAGAGTCCGTATGAGGATTCGACGGGGGCGGGTCTGAAAATATTTTGGTAATTATTGTATTAGATTAACCTTAATAATGACCTTGTGCTATAATTACTTTGGTACATTTGTAAATATTTAATAGGAATGACAATGACAGTTAAATGTTCAATATCGAATGTAATTGTTAAAATATCGTTTGCATTAATTTTATTTCAAAATTATTACTGTTAATTAAATTTCGCCAAAGACACAAGGAGTATAATATGTGGTTAAGATGTATCTCATCCTTGGATATAATTTTTTGCATTTCTCCCTTGAATAAATTGTGAGTCTGATACTGTGGCTCATAATGATGTAGTGTATTTATTTTTAATACATATCACAAAATCATAAAAGGTCTTTTATTGTTTTAAACCATGTCGTATTACTGGTATGTAAAAACAAATATATATAAGAATTAAAATTTTCCTCCTAAATTAATAATAAAATAATAAGTAATCACATTTTTTTCGCAAAATTATCAATATTTCTTTAAAAAATATGAAAATTACAGATTTATTGAGTGATAATTCTCAGTGTTACAGATATAAAAGTGCGCTCTTTAAAGGGATAGACAAATGAGTAAGCATAAACTCATTTAATAAGTACAAGCATTCACATATTACTCAGGAGTGTCGGGTTCGATACCCGGGTTACTGGGACATTTGGACATGTAGATTTTGGATCTAATTTCTATATACAAATGCCTTAATAAGTAATTCTTTTCAATGTAACACTATTTAGTCTATTAAGTAATGTTATTTACAAATAACTGGTTAATACAATATATTTAAACTGCCTCGTTGGTCGTGTTGGTTGCAAGTGCGACTGCCGATCGGGAGGTCACGGGTTCGATTCCCGGGTCGAACACTGCAAATTTTTTAAATTTAGATTTTCTAGTAGAGGTTCGGAGTCTGGGTATGTGCCCGATGCAAGGCTCACCACCTATTCCATAGTAGGACGTAAACGTAACCGGTGAAACATGGGAGTGTTCTGCATTCCTCTGCCTACCTCTTCGGGGATTACAAGCGTGAAGTTACGAAGTTAGGTTTACAATATATTTAGAATATGCAAACACTTTATTTACAATTAAATGAGTTATCTTTTTAATATTTTTAAAAACTTGTGATATCTCTACAACTTAGTGCACAAAAATCGATTACTTATTTGAGCTAGTATTCCACTAATGGGTTCACATATTGATAAAGAACAGTATATAATAACAACGAGTGTAAAACTTAAGCGGTCGGCTTTATGAAAGGCGAGTAGCGAGATCCACGTAGCCACTTTGTGGCGCATAGATGAGTACAAATGATAAACCTTTAAGTTGGATCCATCCGCCGGCGGACCACGCGGGAAATCATGTCTAGGGTGGAACAGCGAGGGCAATAACAGCGTACTTCCAATGGAGAGTTGAGTATAGCGGCCCTAAACGATCGACACGCGTGTGTGCGGGCCGTGTCGGGGTGTGAATTCGTACAGCGAGGGTGGCCATTGCGCGCTTAGGAATAATAGACCGGTGTGGCGCGTCGGGATGTTGCTTTTCATTTTCATCAGTTCAGGTAGTGAAGATGGGAGAATTAGGAGTCTTCGAAACCACATCGGAATGACAAAAAATTGAATATATCTGGTACTCGACGCGATGTCCACTCCGTAAGGGACCTGATGTGAGTGTATAATAATCAGCATCGAACCGTTTGATGGATTCATTGTTGCGCATGGGTCTCATTTCGAAACCTGAATTATCAATATTCCAGGCTGGTAGCGATTTGGCTGACTTCACACGCCTTTAAGAATATTAGTGCTGATGAAGTCTGCAGGTTGCTAGCGATTATTAACGTATAAAATCAGTATACTTAAAAAACATACAATGAATGTCAATAGTTTTGTGGAAGATTTTCGGAATGTTGTGTTAGTATTTTCATTCTTATAGGACTGTCCTGTTCCCGGCGGCGTATGGCCACCCTGACAAAGCAGTATGCAAACGCTACAACTCCCGCGAGTAGTACAATTTATGGCGAGCATTCCACTGAATTTTCTTTTGTTTTTTCAAAAGTAACGCGCTCTCTTTACATATCTTTCTCCTTGGGCCATATTAAAGGTATTTACATATGGAGTGCCTAGTATATTTTATGTACTATGCCTCGAGGGTGCAGGGGCCTTCTGCTTATTTCCTCAGTAGGCACATAATATCCTGGATGATAAAAAAGAGAAGGCTTTTTGGTTTTTGTTTGGCATTATGTTTAAAAGGAAAGAGCGATTTTAAATAATACATGGAACATAATGAGGTAGATAAATAGCGGTGATAAAGTAAATTTTAAGTCGAGAAGACCGCCATTAGGATTCAAGTACGACAGCACTTTTGACATTGTTACTTCCGGTCAGATGTGTTTCAGGTTAAAGCTGAGTTTAACAGCCGGAAATGGTTAAAAATGAAGAATTGTGGAGAAAAAGGTATTGATATATAGACACTCCTTGGAAGGAAAGCGCAGAAGTTGAGTTAAATTACAACCTACGTCTCCTATAATAGAAGAGAGAGACGTCAGTGGTAGAGCCAGCATGAGTTATCCTGGTTCTGCTTAATGAGTCCTTGGAGCCGAGAATTTGCTAATTCATATCTTTGCAGTAAAGGGCGAGATGAATATGTAGGTACTATTCCTCTCGCGTCCTTTATAAAACTTTGTTTCGATCAATAAATTAGTATTACGAAATCATATTCTTATGCTGGGGTGTAAGGGATTCCAACCACCATCTCAG
>DWEC01003495.1:0-10562 GCA_018245735.1 Microceris miodesmiata
GTCACGACAGTCCCATAGAACCGTCGCCCGATTTGTCGGGTGCAGTGTTCGGCGAGACGGGGAGGGGGAGCTACCGCGTCACCCGGCAACGACGCCGGTCAGCCCGGTCGTTTCGCTGTTCGTATTCAGTCAGTCGCTGGCGCGGTGCTTGATAGCACGTGTTTCGTAGTCCAAACAACGAAATTATGTTCGAGGTAAACGTGTGAACTTCGCGCAAACTATTGCTGTGTATATTGGATTATTTGCAGTGTCTGTGACGTTCAGTAACGACGGATGTGGTTCTATAGTGCTAAATATAATATATAAGATTCTGGATTCTCCCGATGGTCCATTTGAATAATAACATGAAAATAAATGGTAAAGTCAACCAATGAATTTTTGCATGTATTTAAATTTTGATACTTGACTGTTTGTATATCTGGATGATGAGAACTTGGCTTGCACGCAGCACGACGCGCGTAATGTAAACGTCTGTGGTGTCAAGACACCAGACAAATTACGAGAAAAGGGAGTCAAAGCCGAGCCCGGGCTTATTTATTAAAATATTTAAATCAGCGTTTTTTTATTCCGTTTGGACCACCGAAATGGCCAAAACAATGGCAGACCTTGCGGCTGTCGGGCGACATTGACTCTTCGAATGTAAATTTAAGTTAGCGTGAACAATCGAACATGGTGCGTTTAGAAGTCAATACATGAATAAAGGCTGTGTGTGACCCTGTTGCGCCTACGGGACCAGCCGCAGTGGGTGGACGGCATAGTTTCCGAACCGCCTAGAACGACAGTGGGTGTTTGAATGGAGCCAGTTAATAATAATGGTGAGATTTAATCACCGCCATAGAGGTTACACAACAAAGCTACAAGCATGCCCGTGGCTCGAGTAGAAAAGAAGGAAACCCTTTGAAATAACACTTCGAAAATAGTCACTAACAAATCGCTTTTTGGTAGAATATATTGGCTTCTAGAGAACGTAGGTACTAATCATTAATCACGGTTTGACATGCCTGGCGGTGATTATAATTTAGTGCAAAGAGATTATTATATTGAATGTTATTATACCTGTGTTAAATAAAATTACTGAATTTTATGTGACAAACTTTAAAATATCGGAATCCTTATAATCTACTTCATCCTGTTTGTTACCGAATATATTTCGCACATGTCGACCAACAGACCTTAGATGTCAGCTGACAAAAAACAGAACACTTCCAAACCACACATGTTGGGGATCAAATTCAGGCCAAACTACATCACATGACCCGTATACAAATATGTACTAAGTCTATTGTAAATCTCAATGTATAAAATGTATCCAATAAAATTTCGAACTAAATTGTAGACAAATGGTAACCGGCACCTATGGTTCTAAAACGATATCTAATCGAGAACAGGAAATTTAATTAAAGAATGAATTACCTAAGGTAACCCTTTCATTACGAACGCATCTGGTGTAAATGATGAATGTGTTCGTGAAGGAAATAAAAAAAGGTTATGAAGAGAAACCTGCGCGGGCGGGGGCACGTGGGACGGCAGATGCGCTCGCGTCTCCCGCGCCCACTATCTCCGATCCCAGAGCATCTCCGGCCCTTTATCTCGCCATCTCGTTAACCTTGCGTGCATCTGAGATTTAAACTTCATTATTTCGCAGTTAAAACTTCGTAAGCTCTTTTTGGACACGATACAATCGCCGTTTAAGAATTATAATATCCCCCTTTTCGAAAACATAGTGATCGAGCTGTGATTTATGTAATAAAGGCAGGCTTAGTACCTCAAAAAGATTTTTACTCGTATATTAAAGCTCGGTTCAACTAGTGTCTAAGTTCCAAAGAGGTCAAGTCCGGCTCGAAGGACCGAGTTTTTCCATGGATAATAATCACTAGAATCTTGTTGCCGGTCGTTGCCATTTAAGGCAACCTGTGCCCGCGTCGACATAGTATTGACAAGTGTGGGATAGTCTACATCAATGTCGGGCTCTTGATAACTATCAGCTATCTAGGTGTTTCCATAATTTCTCTTACCTTATTCGAGTCTAATTGAGATTATTGTTCATGACCGCGTACATGTAAGATACTTCAAACTAAAGCATAAATTACTTTAGTTTAAATTTTAAATATTGTATTTTATTCTCAGTTAAATCAATATAAAACATGCCAATACATTAGCACTTATCTATTATGCAGTAAGAAAATGTAAACATTACGCTAAAGAACTAACAACCCATAATTCAATTTCTAAGAGGAAACGTGTAACACAATACGAACATTTCAAAACGATATTGGCTGTAACTTGGACTAAACACGTTGCGCTCGGAAGGTTAAACAAACAACTTAGGAGAAACTGTTTGTAAGGTGATGTACGAGTATGTATGAATAATCCTCATGAATATTAAATTTTGCTAGTGTTTGCGCGCTGCTTCGTCTACGTCTCTTCGTATTCCTTTCATTTATTCCGTGTATAAAAATTGCGAAGTTATGAAACAAATTAGACGTATTACATCATTTTTGATGGCGGCTAATATTCCAAAGAATATTAACATGCCCAAACAAAGCCGATTACATCAAAACAAGTACTTCGAAATCGTTAAACTGACGTGTATAAGTAAATTATAATTTCTTCGCCTTTAATTATGTTTTGAATAAATTTAAACGGAGTGATGTACATCAAGATTATGACGAGAAAAAATTATCCAATCACAATAACACCGGGCACGCTCCCCGGCCACCTGCCTGACAGCTGCGCGGATTTACAACTGACAGATACAAAACTCTCCCTTAGGATACTCCGTAAACTGCAGCTGATGCCGAAATAAAGAGGATGAATTGCCCAGGTGGTGGCTTTATGTTTTGTTATCCAGGAAGCGTTCGCTAAAAGATTTAGGTATTGTTAACTATGACAAAAACATTGAAAGGATACAAATGTAATATAGTGTACCGACAGCTTTTGGCAATACACGTAATGTTTAGCAGGAAGCTAAATATTGTTATGTTAGTACAATTTGATTTACATTTAAATTTAACGTAGGTACTGCGTGTTTGTTTTATGAGAGATGAGGTGATTATAATTGAGTAGTGTGTCAAAATAGTAGAATTAGTGTGATTTTTATGACGTGCATATAAATTTTGTTTCACAATTTAAGTGGTTTAAGGAATTTTGAAATCCACGAATGGTTTCAATTATATTACGTAACTATAGGAATTGAATTGAAGTTAAATATTGAATCAGCTATATTGTCAAGTATTGATGGATTGTTTTTGATTATTTTAGTGGAAGGTTTAACAATTGTTGATGGTATTCGTTTATAAATTGTATAAAAATCTAATAAACCCTCATAATTCTGGATGACGTCACTTGTAAATTCTCCATTAATTCAGAAAGTACGGCTACAAAAGACAGGAAATACGGAAAAGGGTCCTTTACTTATATAATTAATCGCACTCTACCTTTAATCATTTCATTTCCTCTCGAAGTAGTAAATTGAAAACACAGCCTTCAGGAATGACGTTCTAATTTATTTTCCACCATCAAAGCCCGATGAAAATTTAATAGAATCGTTTTCCTGACAAACCTTATAAACAATAAAAAGGCGTAATTTATTTCAGAGGAATATTAAATTGTCGATTATATTGCGGATCGAGAGCGCTAGGTAGGTAGGGGAGGTATCGCTGCCACATAACAAACTATGATAGTTTCGAAGTCGTTTGATGCTACATTGTTCTGTATATTTTTCACTACCTACTTACGAATACTTTTTAAAATCAGTCCATAAAACCATTGAACAGTGTATGTATCCACGCGAGTATTCACGACTATTAACTAGCCAATCAAATTGCTTTATATTTTTTTACTTATTACCTCTTCTTGGAATTACTTTTTTGTTAAATTTCACCACTTATGTATATGACATCGCTTAATATACTATCTTTCTTTCTATTTTTAACAAAAACTTTACTCATTATATACGTATATTATATACGTACATACTTTACCCCATAAGACATTTACAGTTTATTCGTGTTTTAAATTTACATTTTCTCCTTTTATTAGTCTTCTGTTAGACTTGAATATTCACTGAAATTGGATTTGGATCTACTATAATCTCCACAATCAACGTGTTTGTATACGTAGATCACGTATCTCGTCGCGTCTGGAAGGAAATAGAACTGAAAATAAATCGCCCTCGCAGCCAACAGCACCCACACTGAAATAGTTCTCTCCAACCATTTCTCTAGGACCATTACCATATCCTGTGTATCGTTATATTGGTTAAAGTGTGCGTTTCCATAACGCCTTGTTTCATAATTATATTGATGTGCTTCGTTGTGTGTGATCGCTTCGCTTGTAATGTAAATTACATTAGTTACTTTTTTCGTTTTCTTACACCGGCTTCGAAATACAACATGTTGACAATTTCCGATGTTTGTTTTGATTTATGATTTCGTTATGATTCATTAATGATGCAAAGATCTGACATAGTTTCGAATGTTGTTGTACATATAAAATGAAATCAATTCTGCGTTAATTTAATCAGGAAATATTGTTAACTGTCATTATCCATTCTTGTGCAAGGTTGGTAGAGATAACGCAAATCCAATCTAAGAGAGATTTCGCTTAGCATCAATAGGAAAGTATATTTTCTAACGAGATGATCCGGATTCCGACGGCAGTTCTAAGTGCAGATACGCGTAAACTACTACGAGTACTGTTTAATTACCTTATTTCCATAGCAAACACCTTGTTAATATTATCGCTACCATTAACTTAGCATGCAATACCCCTTAAATCCCAACAACTGTCGTAACGCGTGTTAATTTTGAATGCTTTTATATTAGAAAATAATTTTAGATTTTCGTTTGTAAGATCGGATAAGTATAAATTATTATTTATTTTACTCGGTGTGTTAATTGACTCGACATCTTGATCTAGATTGACCAAGCTTATACGGTTAAGATTTACAATGTAATTAAAAAGATCATTATGTATAAAATATCCTATAAATATATGCAACTTTTCTTCCTTGATTTTTTATCCCGGTTAATAAAATATATCCCAACGCAGCAGCTGCTCAGTCTAAATATTATGTAATTGCTGCACTACGCTGAAATATAGTTGTTATGTAATAGCTGTTAATTACACCACGGAGTGTAATTTAGTTCACGCCGTGGCGATACAATATCGCTATTATATCGCATGACTCGCGCCTCGTGGCCCGACGTGGGGTGTGTTCGGTGACACTGGATCATTAATCACACCATTCTTGCCGAATTAAAAATTTTGATTTTCAATTTCAATGCCAACACTGATTACTAAATCCAATACCCTTGATAAATGACCACTGGTTAATTAGTTCGCGACGGATCCGTCCGTTGACGGGTGGCGTGAGCGGCGACAGAATTCTCGAGAAACAATTTCGTTTTGGGACACTGTTCAAACTATGTCGTCATTTTAGATTGTTTTATAAACGTTGTTGTGTCAGTTTTTACTTTTCACGACAAATTACGCGCATTTGTACTTGATGTATGATGATATATACAAATAATTTAGCTTGGAGATAGTATTATGTGGCACGAGAAGTATAGTTTTTGTTCCAAACTTAAATGCGAAACTGATTAAAAAATGATTTTATAAAACATTGTGTTATGTTACCTAACGAGAACAGCTCACTTAGTAAATAGTACCTTTGATTTATGCGGCATGCAGTATCCTGGATAGCAGATGTATGGTTTATTTTCACGTTCCCAAACTTTCTCATAGAGTCACCTACGAGTTTTTTGGCGTATTAGCTCCGTCATATGTTTTGTGGATGAAATGTCGGAGCAGATGTCCTTTTTTCACTTCCTCAATTTGTATTTTTCGGTCATTTCAACAGTTTTAAACGTGTTAACAACTTATTTTAGCATCACCGTATTCAGTATTCACCCTGCTCTTTATAAACTATTAAATTAAGTTTCAGACTGCCTTACGAATATATTTTCCATTGAAACCGGTGTTGTTTTAGAAGTGGAAATTGTCTGGTTTGAATACGAACACGATACGTCATAAAAATGTCGAATAAGAAATGGAAAGCAGGAACTTACTTTAAAATCTACATAATCCCAAAACATACACAAAGTAAATTCGGAATCCCTATCCTCAAAAATATTCTTTACAATGGTCTTTAATTTGTTACATTCGCTTTTCGTTACTTTAAATATCAAATTAATTTTTGAACCTTAAAGTTGAAATATTCACAAAGACGCACCAAACAGTTTAATTTCCATAACAAAGTCGTAGACCCGACTTCAAACGCAGGTGGTCGCCATGCTGGCGTCCCGCCAAGTCCGCTGGCAACAAGTCCAGGGTCGGGTTACTGGAAACGATCATGTGCAGGGTTTTATGTTGCAAGGGAAGATTTTAGATTTTGCTTCACCCGAAGTGGTAATTTGAGTCACATTTGTAACTTTGTCCACTGCGCAACATTGATAATATAAGGACATGCCTTGGCACGTTTGCGATCTTCTTTTAGTTCCGTACTTGCAACTTGAAAATGATTGACAAAATAACAGAAGTAGCCTTTTTATACCAAAATGATTATACGAATTCTTAATATACAATGAGAGTTGTACAAATATTTTGCAAATATACGTATGTACGTTCGAGAACTTTCTAGTCATAGAATCCTTCCATTTTCACGAATACGCAACGCAATACAGTCTTCTCTCCATTGGAACAATGATACATTGCGTGTTTGTAACCTATCTGAACTCATTACTTCGAATTGCGCCCACTGACTCACAACGGTGACAAGTTGAATAGCTTGTAGGACATTTGTCTCCTCTCCGTGTCATGACGTGTTTAGCCCTTTTTTAATGGAATAAAAGAACTCTTTATTTCATATGTAAGTGTTCTTAATTGCTTGTTTTATATGATTACTCGTATAAGTTATCTATAATTACCTGGAAATAAGCATTGTTTCAGTAAATGTCTATTAATCTATAATATACTTACTCCCATCTTGCCAGACATTTGAGACTTGAGTGTTGCGATCAAAAAACGACGCGCGTCTGTTTGACCATAGACTAGATTGAACTTTAGTCCTGAACTAGATTCATATGTTTCCGGGCAACAAGAACCACTTACAACTATAAAACCATTTATTTCGCAGCACATATTAATATGAAATTGACTAAGTTTATATTTAAGCGGAATTGTTAATAAGTTTTTTTTTTGCCTGCTATCCCATGTTTACACTTTTGTTAACGTCGAGTAAACAATAAAATAAAAATATGATTCAGTGATATGGCACTCGGCTGCCGCGGCCAACTTAAGAATCGATTTAATATTCTTGCTTGAAACTGCTTTATTAATTGAGAACGACATAATTTGCATAATTGAAATGAAAATTTAATGGCAGATTGTATCCTGTGACGGGAATATATAATAATTTTTTCTGTAATCGTGGTGAAATCTTCACGGTCCGCTTTTATTTCGTCTTGCATAAGGCGGTGAATGCCGGTTTCATGTTTATTACCAAAAATGTAAAAATATATTGCTAATTTCGTGCCCACATTTTCTGTGGTACAGATTTATGTCGAACCGCCCAGTAAATGAAGTACCTGCTTACGTAGGTACATTGTAAGTTAGCTTACTATTAACGCATCTTGATGCTGTTATTTCAACAGAAAAACCAAAGAAATGCAAACGTTAACACAAGGAATTGTAAAAGCATTGCCGTTTAATAATAGATAAGGAAAGTTGATCTGTCAATATTCTCCAAACTCGTTGTACGTACAAACAGTATCCTACGTTAGAATAACTGTTATGGCACACTTTTGTTTCAGGCATGTACCTATTGACACCTACTTTAGCGGGGTGAATTATTCAGCCATGTTTAAATAAGAATTAAACTCAAATTCAATATAAGTTTACGTGAAACAAAAGCTTCTAAGTCGTTTCTTTCTGTTACCCGACTCTGTGACTTGCTCACGGCATTATGGACGACGTCACGAGAGAGCGCAAAGAAAATTATCCACAAAGCTCCGTTCCATTTCACACCGCGATTAGTCAAGGTACCCATTCCGGTGCACGGCCCGCCATATCTGGCTCTACTGACACTTGGTGTAATCTCGACTCCATATACGTCTCTACAATTAGCTGTCGTATCCTTTTCTTTGTGATCCATCTGACTGTTTAATTGTATGGCAAGCCGAGCTTTGCATTGTTTGATAATAACAACACAGCACCGCTGGCAGATGTGTTCCTCTATAGTCGAGCATGTTTTAAACAGATGAGCACGCGAATCTATGCCAACGGTACGGAACGTAAAACAAAACGGGCTTCGTAAACGTGAGAACCTGCGAATTTAACGTGTAAATCCTGATCAATTTGTCAATGATGCAGCAATAAATCAAGCCGTGGAACTCGATTCTAAACGTCTTCCTTTAACGTTAAAACAGCGTCACCGGTGGCCGAAAGTCGTAATTTATTTCGCAGACATTGGATATAATTTTATTCGCAAACGTATTTCGTGGTTAAATGCAGCGCTTAAGCGGTGAAGAGCAACAAATGCGTCGCCATTTAGTACACCCTTTTATGTTCGCAGAGCGTGCAGTTTTGTATACGGCTGAGATACGGCTTTAACCTTTTGCGCCACTAATTTTAATTTTAAACTGTACGGATATATTATAAAGTATTTTGCTTACCGTAAAATTTAAATGGTTTTACTCAAAACTGTAAAAGCGTTAACACCTTTATCTCTTTTGATTCGGAGTTAATTAAAGACGGAAAAGCTTGGAAACACAATAGGACAATATTAAAAAGGCATTTGCATACATCGTTGGGTCCTTTATTTTTAAAACCCTCCATGACTCAATTAATAGCTTTTGGAATTTCTCCATGCGAGCGTCCAAGCGTGTCACCGCCGGTGTAACAGCTGAGTGTTTCAATGATTTATACGCGACACACAATCGTCGAATCCTTAATTTATATCAAGCGATAGTGTCGCCCGCTAACCTGTGATTAGCATCGCTCTATCCCCGGTGTGGGACCCCGGCTTGTTATGTGATACCATCGCGCTATCCATCATCCACCCCATGAATGAATACATTACTGATCACACAACCATTCTGGGAATTGTTCGGTTTGTGTTCGCCCATTAATTAGAATTGGGGATTTGTTGAATGAACACTGTTTTCCATATATTGTAACGCATTCCCTTTCGGCTGGTAGGTATGTTTGACATAGGTGGAGATTAATTTGTTTATTTAGGTTGAATGATTGAATAATATTGTAATCAATTTTTAATTACTTTTTTAAATTAATACCATAAAAATTATGGTTCTGTTTAAATATCATAATAATTATGATTGTATGTACGCAAAAAAGCAGTAGATTTGATCTGAACAAGATAATTTGATTAGGTGGGCGGAATTTAATTCAACTGAAAACCATTTTGTTAATGGAGGAAGTCATTCAGTAATTTCTATAATGAGCTACAAGTAAACCTCCTATATCTATATAATTTGTTTAATAGAGAAAAACTTGTAATTGCCGGCTGCGATAATACATAATTGAGAATCGATCGTTAACTTGTCCAAACATGTGATTATTAATTTACAAGCCGTAATAAATATACGAGTTTTTCAAATTGGAAGCGCTCAAAGAAGGAAGACTGAACGCTGACAGGCCAATCCATCAAGCGTCTAGTACTATGAGTACAGTTAGAAACTCACAATAACCGAGGTTTAAGTCTGATGCCAACGGCCGCTCATAGCCAGCCGAGGTAATACAAAGGCACCGTAGACACGTACAATTAAACCAAACAAAATTTATATTAATCACAACGTTGTACATTCATCTCTGTGAGGCGAAAGTTTTTTGCTCGCCCGACCCGTTTTTGCATGATACGCAATTACTTCTAACGAGTCTAATGCGAATTCAATATATATTAAACTGTGCCTTCATTGAACTCGGCCCCGACATGTTTTAACGGGCACTAACTTGACTTTCTAATTTGATTCGTCATGGGATTTGTTTAACGCATCCGCCACGCTTTTATCTGTGCCTGAGTGTACATGTGTGTGTTTTATATAGGGCTATATACTTATCTGATTATCGAGATAATAATTACGGTCGCGTCATTCTACCTTGTTATTTAAAATGTATGTATCATCATCAACGTCATTTATTCATCACAAATGTCGCGCGTTCCAACTGAAGGTGTACAGTTAACGCGATAATTTTCTATGTGATAAATGCCAAATAAACTGCGGTTGGTTGAACATTCTCATTGCCACTTAAACGTTAATGTCGTTTCGAAGGCGTATGGAGATGCATCTATCTCTGCAAAATATGCGGTCTTTAAATTTTGAAAATCCGTCCCAACTTACGAGTATTTAGTCTGAATCAACCTCACGTAATACCAGCAAAAACAAGACAAAAAAGCGTCTCCAATGTAGAAAACCGAGAGAAGTTTAAATAACTGTCAAAGCTATCTGCTTTTGTCAGACGGAAATCTCGTTAAAATTGAGAGGAATACACACAAAAAAACTGGCATTCATTTAAACAACTGTCCGCCGAAGATAAAATAA
>DWEC01003496.1:0-10561 GCA_018245735.1 Microceris miodesmiata
GCAGAAAGAAGTACAATTGATCAGGTGAGTACATGGTAATATAGATTCTTATAGGTAATACATAAAGTAACTGTATTAATTAAGAAGTACAGAATACAGAATACAGACCTTATTTGTTGAGGTGGGTGTGTGTATGAGTGTGTTTGTGTATAAGTGCGTATGTTCGTGCGTTCGTTCGTGCGAGAATAGTTTTCATCTAAGGCTAGCAGGGTCCTAGTTACAAATTAAGCAAATTAAAATTTACAAGTATAATATTTATTGTACAATTCGGATAACATAATTTCTGAGAATTTCAGTTACAAAGTTACAATTTAAGTTACAGTTACATTATCATCTATTGGGCTGTGGCTGATCAGCAATATGAATAAACTTAGTCAATTTACAATACATGAGATACAAAGTAATACACTGACAAAGTCAGAGGCTCTGAAATTCTATTACGAAGTTAGTATCCACATTGAAAGACAAATGATGTGAACTTTCGAGTTCAATGCGCCTTAACCTATTTATTGTGTTTACCAATATTTACACATATCACCAAAAATATTCCCAAATAAATGAACAATTTTTTTTTCATTTTCAATCCAAGTAGTTTTGTGCATTTGCACTGATATTATAATTTCTGTATATAACTATACTAACACGCCAGGATCTTCCCGAGATAGGCACCTAGCACAAAGTACCATATATCTCTCTTTATCCTTACACACCTGATGTGACATTATAATATAAATAATAATCACTACATCATACTAGCCCCGTAATTACTATTGAGACAATATGAAACACAGATGCAGCAGTAACATAACATTTGAGCTAATATCATCAGCATGGATCATTATAAAATGTCGCGAGTTGCGATCTAGCACAACGCCCTCAACTCCTATTGTATCTGTTGCCCCAGCCGCGGCGGTGGTCGTCCTTGTACTCGTCCATGTTGCGCTGCCGCTGCAACTCCTCAGGGTCCTCTTCCTCCACAAGCCGCTCCTGGCAAACGTAATAGTTTATCGATTAATATCGAACATACAATGTGTAGTGTACTGTAGGTGGGTGTACAATAAAATATCATTATTTAAATTGACATGAAAAATACGTATATTCCTTTTTCATCGTAGTCCGTAAGATTTCGATAAACATAAACAGCTACTCATACAGATATCTTTCTTTCAGCTGATTTTCCTTTATATCTCTATAACTTTTTATATAAAATCCTCTAATGATTTTTAATTTAACTCAATAACATACATTTTTTTATGTTTACCTTCCGCACTTGTTCATCTTCGTCCTGATCAGCATCAGGATTCTGAAGGGTCCTGTGAGGTATGTTACTGGCTGATGGGAACCTGCTCACAGAACATATGTCACCATTAATCCCTTTATCATTCCACTTTTGGATCCAGGGTGAGAACCGTTAAGAGAATAAATTGACACAGAGAGCTTGGGGACCAATTAATATCAGATAGCGTACAGCTCTATTGCCACTTTTACAACACCCGCAGTTCTTGTTTATGACCCATAAGAATAATTTGAATTTCCAAAGCCGATTTTTTTTTAAACTTATAGCAATTGACTTATGAGTAGCAGAGAGTAAGGTGGAGTGGGGGCTCACAGGCCGTCGCGCACGCGCTGCTCGTAGAACTGCTCGACGGAGAGCGTGGGCGGCGCGGGGTAGCCGGCGCCCAGCACGGCCGCGCGCAGCGCCTCGCGCGTGATGGTCACCGGCCGCAGCGGCCGCGGCGCCGGCTCGCGCGCCCGCTTGCCTGCCACGGACAACCTCGTCTCACTATCTCAATTACGTAACAAATTTAATATGCCGTATTCACCAGTAATAGCGGGAGCACGAATACCATACAATCAATACTCGCAATATATAAACATATTAACGTGCATTCCGTATTGATGAACCTTAAAAAAATGTATATGTTGATAATTCACTACGCCCCCTCCGAACCTACCATTTGCCGATAGAACACTGATTCAATACCTAAATTAAAATGAGAGCAAAGTACAAAAAAATGTAGGATATTGTTGGAATCTGTGTCCAATAAAATGTTTTTATTCTACAGAAACTAGAAGTCATTCTTACAATGAGAATCTATCTGGTTTCAGTTTTTATTTCAGTTATGTAATAGACTGACTCACAAAAGCATAACATCCTGATATGATCCTGATGGTGATGACCTGATATCTCAACTACTTCCACTGGTTTATTCATACTCACATCATCAATTTTATCTATGTATGTTCAGACTCATACCGAAACTAGACTCATTGTAATGTCACAGTGTAATATTTATGTGATTTTCTATAACAGTTAGAAAAGAGATGCCCTCAAAATGAAGCTACAAATAAGTTATGACTATACTGACTAGGTCCATGCTTGGCCATGTACTCCAGGATTGGCTTCTCCTGCTCTATGCTGTTCAGTTCGTCCAGTGCTTGATTCACAAAGGTGTGCAACATTGTCATGAAGTACTCCCTTTTCGTCTCATCATCTACATGGTCTTCTGACATCGCTTTGGATAGATTACTTAGTTTACTTTCCAACTGCTTCATCTCCTTGTATCTCTTAATTTTAGCTTCTCTAGATTGCACCTAAAAGTTAATGAATTATGTGCAGAAGGTCAATCAATAGACATTTGACAAGTATGCCACATCCTAAGTTACATCTCACTTTCCATCTGGTGAGATTGCAACCAAATGTGAACCAAGTGAGTGAAATAGTTTATGGTTAATGGCTTGTATTGTCTATGTATATCTATGTAAAAAAGTAATGAGTCATTAATCAAACAATTCTAAAGTAGATATAGACACGAAATTTAGAACAGTCAATATTAGACCCATTAAGATTTGTATACACAAGCTTTTAATTATCTAGCAATGTGTCTTGGATGTTCAGGGCAAAACTTGCATCTGAATTTTAAAGCAGTTATACTCAACATGATTAACATTAAATTTTGCATACATGTTTAGTTTGGATGACAATGTGTGGTTCACTATCATGGATCTTAAGGCACCATTAACACAGGAAAAACAGTTATTCTTTCACATAAAAATATCATGTTTGTAATACTATTACATCATTACCATATGAGTTATCTTGGCCTTCTCACTTAGAGGTTGTTCTATTCCCTGACTGGTGCTGGGCTGTGGGATCTCCACATCTGTTACACCATAATCTTTGCACCTTTGTAGGAAATCTCTGGAATTGACAATATTAGTAATCATCAGAGCGACAAGTCCTTATTTAGTGACTCACCAGTGGTAAAGTGACTCACTGCAAACAACTCGAAAAATTAATATTATCTGATATTATAATGAAATGATCACCTGAATGATGTGTAATGCTGATGAATGATGACGACATATGAGATTTATTAAGCCAATGTACCAACCTTATTTACATAAATAATATGATAAAGATGTTTGTACAGTAGTAAAGATGTACAGTACAAAAAGGCACATTTTGAAAAACTGACTAAATAAGACTATGATAGATCCTCTCAATATGAGAGGAGACCCATGTTCCAACAGTGGAATTATAATGTGTTGATTATTATTTATTCATTTATTTATTAAGACTGATAAAATATTTAGCTTTTGTATATAGATTTGGATAATGGTTTAAGAAAATTAAAAAAATTGTCTTGATATCTCAATTGAATGTAAAGTGATGAAACTTTCAAGAAACTATTAGCTATTATTCTTTAGTGATTTTTTAAGATTAGCAGAGTAAGGCTTCAAATTTTTTTTATATTTTCTTCTCTGTACATAATATATATTGTTAATATATATCAGCCAGTAATAAATAAAATCTTTCTAATTTGACTTGAACTCTGTAATATATGTACCTATATGAAAAAAACCAACTAAATCATTTCATGTACGCAAGAGAACAAATTGATAAGCAATTAAAACCTATTTCATTAACGGACTACTCACTTAAAATATACCTCTGCAACTGTAATATGCTCCATTCGTGACTGACCAGTGATCTTCAACACCAGTGTCCCAAGCAGTGCAGGCAGCAGCAGGTACTGCAAGTGCTCTGTAGGCAACTCCTCAATGCTCTCATTCTTACTGAACATGCCAGAAAGGGAAACTAGGTTTGTGGCATTTTCAAAATTAGATATAGCTGTTTTTATGGTTCTCTGAAATACAATTATATCTCTTTTAGATTCCTTGACAGATGAGATAATGTTTCTTGAATCTTTTCATTAAAGAATTGCACACTATAATGAAGAGAACTCAGAAGAGAACCAAAGGTTTATTGTCTGGCTTTTATCTCTCAGTATATGTATTAATTAACTTCAATGTTCAATAAATGGATGCATGTCACAATACACATTCTGACCGTTTTACCATTCTACTGCTGGAACAAAGGTCATAGTCTATTATGCAGGCTAAATGCAGGTTACCAAACTTCATGTCTATCTATCGTATCTTAAGAGTATTTTTCTTATAAGCTCCAAGGTTTCCTCACAATGGTTTTCTTCAATACTAACAAGTGATATTTAATCTTAAAATACACATTTGTACTAAATGAGGTGTGCACCATGAATTTTAACCCAGGACCTCAGATGCTAGAAGGTAGCTCGAAATTTTATATCTAGATAAACTTAAGCTGTCTCTGCTCACATTTCAAAATTAAACTATGTGCACAATCTAATCTCAAAAAACTATGTGTTGGTAAAAGGCAGATCATATAGTTTTCTTCTAAATAGCCCCATTACTTTCAGACCTATATAAGAACCTTTTTTATGAGCTCTCACCCGACATAGTGAGGCTGCAGAGAACACTCATAAAGCCTCCAGTCAGATATCGGTCCATACATAATTAAGCTATGACTAATCTACCTTAGGTTTATCAGATCGCAAATTAGGTTACTTATCATATTAATAAAAAAGATTTTTTGCTAATCTCTTGCTGATAATTATCATTAGCTTTTTAAACATCCTTTTTTAAAAACAGGTAGGCTTGCTTAAATGAGAACATTTTCAGCTATTATATACCATTATAAGCACATGCATTATTTAGTTACTTTGCCAGAGAAAGAGATCACTATGGTACACTATAAGATAGAACTCCTCGCAACATTTATTTCATTACTACAGTTAGTAATATCTAATCTCAAGATACACATAACAGCATAGTCAGAAAGCAAAGCACAAACACTTGGAGTCGGAGTTTTGACCTAAACTATTGGATTACGACTGCCTGTGGATAATAATTTCTTCAGTATAAAGTAATCATTTAAATTCGTATAAGTAATACTAAAATACACACTTTGTTACGAATATAAAATACTCAGAAAATTGAAATCCCGTGGGTCAAAAAAATTTATACATGCAATATTAAAATCACGTGCCATGACATTTAACACAATCAAATGCAAAAACTGTAACCTGCTTGGTCTCACTGCCGGTTTCTTCATTGCTATCATCCAAGGATTTGAATAGTTTCATTGCGTGATCGAATATATCTTTAAGCTGGTCGTCATCTTTAGAATCTGTTGCTTCGCTTTCAGACATTGTGACTGTCCTAAATAACAAAGACTTTTTTATAATTTCCTTGCAAACCTGGAAGATATTTTCATCACAAATTGACAATTTGAAATTGTATATAAAAATGATGTGACATTGACAATGACTTATTACTCTCTGACATATTGAAACAACGACAATGGAATTTTGTCTTCTGTCTCTATGATAGGAATTTCGGATAAACCGTCTATTTAGGGTAACATTATTCAAGAATCTTTAAAAATTGTAGTATCAAGAATATTTCAGTGAAAAGTAAACATAAAACTTTATAAAATGATAAACCATCATACGTATTTATTATTTGAACCTAAAGTCATACATTTTATTTGTGGAAACTGCAAATTATTAAAGTTAAATTTTCAATTTTTCAATAGGAATAGTGAATTCAGATTTATTTACTTGTCAAAAAGTGTATTTTTATTGTTTTGAAAATTGTGCTAGTACGCTAGTAGTGGTAGAGTAAGATTTATGGATTATTCGCGCCTGTTTTATTTATCAATGCAATGTAACACAAATAGATAACTTACAAATAGACAAATAGATTCCTTACCAACTAAGGAACACAAAGTGTTCAAAAGGCGTTACAGAATAAATGAATACATCGTCTTATACAACACTACATATTAATCCTTAGGCTCAATTTCCACTAGGCCCGAGTGGAGAATTCAATATCCATTAACAAACGTACACATACGTCTAAAATAAAATTATAAACATTTGTTCCAATCCGACGAGAATGCATGCATCGCCGCCCGTCTTCATATTTTATGCAAAACAATTAGCACGTTAGTTAATAAATATAGAACTCAATATATTGTTTAAAATCCAATTGTTTCGCTTCGATTCTACCCTAGTGGGAATTGAGCCTAACGAACGTTATATCGCTTTACTGTTCACATTATACTAGTTATTCATATGAAATGCTGGTTATATACATATTTTATTTACATTGAGATTGACGATACGCACATAAAACATATACATTGAAAACAGTTATAACTCGCGTTATGGTTCCATATCTATTGATAAACATTACATGATTATAACTGTATTGTGCAAATATTGAAATTAGCTGAACTAACATAAATTATCCATAGCAACTGCCGTATACAAAATAACTGTACTAAATATCTTACTAGAAAAACGTACCACAGTACTATCAGATGTTATCTTGCAATATTTATTTTAAGATTTACATCAGTAATTATATTGATAAGGATTTAAACTTTCGTTTATATATTATGTTTATGTTGGTTTAAAACTGCCTAATACCATTGCTTTTCTACGTGCTAAATGGAAAGAAATCATCATCATCAGCCTCTAGATGTCCACTGCTGAGCATAGGCCTCCCCTAATCGGCGCCACTTCTTTCGGTTCTCGACTTCAGCTCGAATCCATTAGCGTCCTTTTTTTGGAAAGAAACAGTAAACTTAAACTCTAAGTTGGTAAATATCATGACAAATGTTCAATTGTTGTCAAAAAAAAAAGGAATTTGAAATTGGAACAATTGTCCATGAAGTGCTGGACCACTTACAAGAAGCTAGGTGGTTTGATACCTGTTCCTTTTCATCCTTCCCATAGCATTTACACGCCGGTAATTATAATGACGTCACTGAACTCCTATTGTGGAATAAATATACTTGCAGAATGCAGAATACAAAGCAAACCAAATTTTAGTGATGTTCTGCATATATTGTTTTTTTTTCTCTAATACATTGTGGATTATCTTGTTTTATGTCTTCCCAAATGCTTTTTCCAACTAATACAACGCTATAGTTTGTTAATGCTTTCTCGAGGTTGTACAATAATATGTTGATTATTATTATAACGTCACGTCTTCTTGCTTGCGTGGTAAACAGACATGTTATTATGCACATTGATATCGCCATTACTTCACTTCTGTTACGGTAGTAAGTGACAACACAAAATAATAAACGTCAACTCTGAATATAAGAACATTTAGATTCTTTCTCAATGACACATTCATATAAAATGATTACACTGTTCTTCATTCATCCAAATAATATTTTTTAGTTACTACATACATGATTTGTCCCTTTTTACAATTATCTTACGAAAGAAGGGAAATCACACTTATTATAAACGATTAGATAATCATTAAGAATATCGAGCAGACTTATGAAAAAGTGAGAGGCTGAATTCTTAACCACTGAAAAAACTGTTTACTTGATTCACATATCACATATCTATTGTAATCGTATTTGAAGAAATTTATTAGTAATAGTACATTAAAATATAACAATTTACGTCATATAGGTAGAAAGATTGCTTATTTGGAATGTATATAAATTTATGATATGATAGGTCACAGTATTATGTGAACAATGTATTTTTAGTTATCGATAAAAAACCATAACAGTGGTACTACACTAGAATACAAGTCGTAAGCTACGGTTAGTCCGGAGTCGCCGTCGGGGGACAGCGCACGAGTTGTGTTGAGACATGTAAGTTTTTATGTCATTGTGTGCGTGTGACATTATGCGAATCGTGTGAAACTATTGTTGACATTGTTACTTTACTACGTCTTTAATATTGTACTGTTGTTGTTGTTGTTCTGTGTAAAAAAGTCTTGTTACATTGTTGTTAATTCGTACGATCGCAACAACAAAGTTTGCACAACAAATAACCAAACGACGACAAGTCCAAACAACTGTTGACTTGTTATTTGAGTGAAATAAAATCATGCATTTGTGCGCTTATAAGTGTGTTAGTAATATCCATGTAGAGTTGAAATAGATCAAGAATCTACATATTGCTATAATGTTGCGTCTTTTCATTTTTATTTACATACAGTGACTTATGAAACTACCGTATTGACAATGAAAACTACCGTATAATCGTCCTCACGTGATTTTGACACGGTAGTTATATACAATGTATACATTGTAAATATTTCGTATGTAGAAGACATACTCTTGGACCAATAATATCCTTATAATAGACACTTCATCATCAATAACTCCTTTATCGTTCCACTGTCGGACACGGGTCTCCTCTTTGGATGAGAAGGGTTAAGACCGTAGTCTGCCAAGTGCGGATTCACAGACTTCATGCGCTTTAGAGAATATTAAGCGCTTTGGAGAACTCTTAAGATTTGCGTTACTTCACGATGTTATTCCTCACCGTTACACCAAATTATAACAAAGTAGCTACTCAATTATTTACCTAAATTATTTATCCGTTCAAGTCACGTATGATTTTTCGGTATAGGGCGAGTAGTTTAAAGATTATCCGAGGGTCTCCTTCATGAGTTTCAGGTCGTAATTTTAGACTCCAGACATGATTCTCATTAAGACAAAATTATATAACTTAATATGACTACCGATCGAGAGGTCCTGGGTTCAACTCCCAAATCGGATACTATTGGATATTTTTCTCGAAATTTCTTGTAGTGCAGCTCGGAGTCTACCTACCTCTTCGGGGATTACTGGCATGATTTACGTATAAATTTAATCATGTTCTAAATACTTCTGAACCTTTAAATAGTAAGATTGATTAGATAATAGACGTAAAATAAGGGATATTATCTGAACAATCAACCCATTTTTTCATTTTTTGTTTAATCGTTAATTCTCTAAATATCATCCTTATAAGCCAAAGCACCAGGTGATGTAATAAATATATTGCTTATTTCAAAACTAACCGATTCGTACGTGAATGGAAATGTACGCTTATTTATACAGCTTAAGCTTTTATTGTTTTTGGCCGCTTCGAGTCTCCATTGAGAAACTCTTTTTATCATTTTCACTGTTTCTCGTTATGACTACAAAATTAATTGTAAAATTTAGCCAGTTATTAAATCAAAGTTAGTTTTAAAAATGTACACAAAAGTTACATGCTGGTCAGAATCATGAAATCGCGAACATTTCAATTACAAGCATTTTTAAAAATATTTGTGCAATCATACATAATATTTGCTATTCAATACGATAGCACAAAATTGTTAGCATATACAATAACCTAAAATATTTGTGCAATGACATTGAACAAATATTTCATGACTCGACAACGTAAAACATAGCAACACACGGCAATATTGGTGTGCTTTTTAAGTTATGAACAAAATTGTTATCCAGAAACATCTATGGCATTTGATGAAATATTTCACAATTTCTGTCACTTTTATGTAACGTTTATTATTATTTCTGTAAATTATAATAAAAAATATAATTGATACTTCCCACGAGGTAAATTCCGGGATTACCATAAATAGTCTAAATGAAGCTGAGTCTCTCGGTCTGTAAGCGTATACCATAAGTATCGAAATTTCCAGAAAAATGTTACTATGATGTTTATTTTCGCAACATTAGCCTGAGCGTTGCTATTGCCACAGAAACTCAGATGAGCGAGGTAATGCATTTGCATAATAAAGGAATAAATCATAATATGGAATTATCGCGTCAATATTGCGCATTAAAATAAAACAATGTTTTCTGTCACTTGACTAGTTCAGATACTATTATGGTACACCCAGACCATTCGTATATTGTATCATCATCATCAACATGTCTAAGTCCACTGCTGGGCATAGGCTTCCCGTTAAGGAGTTTTTACCCATAATCCTCAAGCTGAAAATGGGGGTATGCGATCACAGAGTACAGCTTAGTTACTTAGTTTAGTCTTATAGTCATAGACATCTCTCGAACCCGTCATTTTTCTACAACATTTGACATACTTAATTAATATATATCAGAAAATATCATGTTGATATGACATTGTATTGTTTTTATCATCGCTTTATGTCTCATTCTAGGCTGTATTTCTTCAGCAATTTATTTAGGCAGGAAGACCAGAGGAGTGTTGTAGCCGTATTTTAAATTAAAGAACGACTAATATTCAATCTATATAAAATTTTAAATATCGCAAAATGCTTGCCAGCATTTGTGAAATACTGCAAAGAATTTTTATGTAAAAAATTAAATCCAGCCTCGTTATAATACGGACGCCATGACAGGCACCGACGCAAGGCGCAATGAACGGAAGCACAGCGAGTGACC
>DWEC01003497.1:0-10561 GCA_018245735.1 Microceris miodesmiata
CTACTGCTCATTTATGTTCTATGAATCACTAATTTCCGTATGGAACAAAACAAACCTAAATGTAGTAAAGATTCAAACAAAATACATATTATTAACATTGCAGTATAAACGACAGAAGAACTTTAACCGGATCGTAGCAGAGTTTACCACATTTTGTTGTATTCACGTGCAAGCATGAAATTCACGCGGTTGAACTCTACACATGCAAGGCTCTAGAATTTGAGATGCGCGATAAATGCGGCAATCACGGACGGTCGCGCGAACCAATCAGCGTAACCCGCGGCCTCTGTTTTACATAAAGCGCACGGGCGTACATAGCGAAGAGTCACATAAACCACGCTAATGGGGCCGGTAAATAGTGCAAAACGTTTCCGCTAACGAACAGCTCATTGAAACACCTCTACAATGAGGCTGATACTTTATTCAGCTTGGCTCGTGTAACACACGGCATTAGGGCGACGCAACTAATGCGACTTGTCGGGGCGACTAATGCCATGTCGCGCTCATCCATCGGTCCGAGCGCAATAGTTCGCGGCGAGTGACATTAGCCCGCGCTATCTGGATTACAGAAGGAATATAGCTTGTAGCTAATACTATTTATTAAAATTACTATTATTCATCACTAAGAGTGGATGAAAGAAAATGTGTGACGTGAACTGTAATTAAAAACTTATATATCAGCACTAGGTACATACGTTAGTCAAGGTTATAAGGGTTTTAGTATATAACAAAATTTATGGTAATATTGTTCGTGTTGGCAATATAAAACTATTGTAATATTATGATAATCAATTACACATTTTAATTCAATCAATTAATCTTACCGCTTATAATTTTACATTAAAATTTTTTTGAACTTTTATTAACAGGATTTGTTTAGTTTTAAATATTTTCATAATTCGTATCCTTAATAGATATTAAACATACATATCGTACATAGCATACGAAGATAAAAATCAAAATTTCAAAATTGATTTATTACCAGGGAATTTAAAATTAATTGTATTTAACTTTTGACGAAACATCAGGTATAAAACGTCAGCTCTTCAATCCCAGACCTAGTTACGAACTTGGAATTTTTTTTCATAAACATACAAATAATTTCTATGAAGATGAATCACTGGAGTACATTAACATTGGATGCGCACGACAAGGTGTAAGCCCACTCGTTACAGTGACAAGAAGTTTTATTCTGGATACAAGTGCCATTTCACTATTAGAACAGCGTATCGAGTCGTTTGTCTGTCACAGTAGCGACACGAACGAACTAACCGGCGCGACGGAATTATTGCTGCTCTGGCGCTCCCGGAAGCGGATAGAAGGGGTTCGTTGGAGAACATTAACATTTTATTCAAAGCGTGTGTACATCGTTAAATTTATCCGTCGAATATCGTATGAGGTCCACCTTCACCCTTACACGTTATCCGTTTTATATTATGAGCTTAATATTTGCGTTCTTATAAATGTATGCATATATTTATGTATACTACTCGTATATTAAAACATTTCTTATATGACTGTGTTAGTGATAGTCAGTAGCTTGAAAAAAAACGCAAAACACAAAAAATGGTTGCAGAGGGTGTTTACGTTACTGAATACCAAACTATATATTTTGATACGTTAGAGAAACAACCAAGCCAACAGGAGCAACTCAAATGCTCAAATGTTGTAGTGATACAAATACATCGGCAAAATATGTGTCGTTTTAGCTTCAACTTAGACAGGATCTCCCGCTAAATGCCCTGAATAAACAAGATTGACAACACAATATAAATGTCATCATAAATCACATAAGCTTGCAAGCGTATTATAAAGAAACGCAATAAAAACATTTTGATTTCCGAACGCCGATACTGATCAAAGCACGAGCCGTTAATCCTCCAGCGGCTGCGCAGAGGATTAATAAATGGCGCGGAATAATAGAAAATGTAATACGAGCATACGCTATCCGAGAGATTCATTTATTGCCCACCTTTAATAAATAACGATACGGGGCCCTGAGTAATGAGGGAAGAATGTATCGTGATCGGGATTACGGACGTTGTGATAAAAAAAATCGGCAACACGACGCGCGCAGGTAGGCTCGATAACTCGACCCGGTGGACTCCGTCGCGGCCGTTTTCTTACCTCGCCAAGTCTACTTACTAAACACACGATTAGTCTTAAGAAACGATTAGTTTTAAGTAGTACAGCTATGAAGTCCATCTCGTTCTAAAGGAACGTAACAAAACTTATCGTGAGACGTTTTAATTAAGGATGAGGGGGTTACCGAGGCGGGGAGGGTAGTGTTTTATCTTTGTTTAATTCGACAGAAGATGGAGGGTAGTCGTTTTTTTGTCGCCGTCGGATTATTCCAGCAATGTGACTGGGAGCCGAACTGTCGTCGCTGCCGCTGATGTCCTGCAGGCTCGAATTATGCGGGCTTTAAAAGCTTATCACAAAGACAGATAATTGGATGATTCGTATAAATACATTACACATCTTTACATACGAATACTGCAATTACTATTTATATGTTTGTTTCTACATTCTACGAAACACTGAAGTAACCATCAACAAGATTGAAAACATCCAATTAACATCGAACAAATTAGCTCTTAATTTACCTAATTAATATATTTAAAAGGTATATATAGACGGCTTAATATTCAGATTTAATTTGTATAAATGACGGCATCACGAGCGCGGCTCTCGCTGAATAAATTAAAGAGTCTCATTACACCGCGGAGTGTATCGATACATCAGCGATGCGGTCGTTTTGCTCGACGTGTGCGCTGTGCTGCGGGAGTTTCTGATAAAATGAGCAACATTCCTCAAGTCTCCGCCGCGACTCGTGATCGTCGTGATTCACTGCAGCTTTGTCTCTGTAAAAGAAAAAACAATGGCTCAACCTAGGATACTTTGTACTCGGGGTCGGCAGTTCGCCGTATGAACACGAAATTCGCCGACAACCGAACGGCAGCAGAACTATCCTGGGGTCAATACATTTTGTTTACAGGTAAACTGCATCTAAATCGAGGTATATTGTATACAATTTACTATTCTATATCTTCCGTACATATTAAGTAATATTTATTGTAAAGGACTTACACAAAGCGGAGAAAACACAAAAAGCTAAAAGTTTATTTGGACTAAGTCAATACGTGGCGCGAGTTCTAGGTATGTACCTCAATATATTATGTATATCGAAAGATATTCCGCAACATCTGACTGCTTTCTAATTCAAATAACTTAGTATTAGTCAAAGCGAGTCAAAATATGTTGGTTGACCTATTAATAGCAACATTATCGGCAGCGCAGATCCACTCCGCTGAATGAAGCGGCGCGGCCGAGCGCGAGTTTATCATGAGTTTACCGCTGTGTGCTGTGACTCGCATGGGAACGAGCCGATTTTATTTCGCTCGCGTTCTCCGCGAAACCTCGCAATATATCTCGCAGCGGGCGCTCGCAACTTTCTGCCGAAAATACGAACCGCGCACCGAAAGGCCCCAACCGCGTACCATCTTGCCCCACAATATATCTTCTGGGTTCAACGTAAAGTGCACATTTGGACGTGCGTGTAAATGACTAATGGTCATGTAAATTTTCCTCTTTATTTTGACAAATAGCGGTGCGGTTGCCGGTGTTGCCGCTTTACCATAATGAGGTTAATCCTGTTCGCAGTGGGGTCAGATTGAAATTCCCCGCAACGGTACGGGGAAATTGAACCAGCGACGCGAATTTCTAAATATTTCTGGAAGGCTGAGTTCATCATGATGCGCTCTCATCAGCGGCATTACGCGCCGTATTTGCAAATTCACGAACCGTAAGCGACCACACGTTAGATGAATCTTGCAGGTTCTATTACGATTTAGCGGCAGCCATGATTAAAGGCTCAGTCTAACTCAATCTTCAGGTAGGTTTCCACTGCTGTGTTTGATGCATGGATTTAAATTACCTATTGTAATTGTAGTATGATACTTCCTAGCAGGTTTCAATTTGTTTTTTTTTTTTAAACAACATCATTCTCAATCTTCAACGGTTGTTATACCAACTTTGTGTCACAATATATTTTTATTTTCTTTTACTCATCGAATATCAAAGCTTTATCGCCTGGTCTTAACAAGTAGCGCTAGATTATTCCATAAAACTGAGCTCCTAATCCTATGACACAGTTACGATGACCAGCGAGATTGACTAGTCTTAGGTTCAAATTTCGGGTCAGGTACTACTGAATTTTTCTAATTTAGAATTTCTAGTAGTGACTCGAATTTTGTTTTTGTGCCCGGTGTATGGTAATAGGCTCACCACCTATTCCACGGGACTTAAACGTAACTGGAAGGTAGAGGAGTGTACTACATTCCATTGCCTACCGCTTTGGGTATTACAGGCATGATGTTACGTTACCAACGAGATACCAATTTTCATTCGGGAGAACCCGCAGAGCATAAAATTTATCAGTTACACATAACGAATGAGGGTAATGTGACATACTAGGGACCAGTGGGCGGCGATAACGCTGGTATCAGTCATTAGTTGCAACAGTCGGGACGTCCACAGTGAAATTAGAAATAAAATGATTGTTACATAAAACCGTTTTGATTATTTATTAATTCATTATGATAACACTGCCAACTATATCTTCATGTTAGTGTATGCTATGTAGGGACCAAGTTGGTGCAATTTCAGTAAACGACCTATTTTGAGTCTAGGCATGTGCGAGTTTGACATTGAATCTGGAGTGAGTTAAAGATGTGGTAAACCGGCAGGCACGATGACAGGTAAGCCGAATGGGTCATCACTTTCAAGTCATTTATGCTATCAGTTGTGATCTCCTAGGAAATCTATATTAGGCATTCTACATATGATGCACTTTTATAAACGTAGTATCAAGCCCGTAATTCTCGAAGGGGTAGGCAAAGAAAGGTGATACACTTCCATATTTCACCAGTTACGTTTTACGTCACATGGAATAGGTGGTGTTTCTATTGCTATACACCGGGCACAGATCAAGACTCTGAATCACTATTAGAAATTGTATTCCTCATGAAAACAAAGCAAACAAACTGCGTGAACATTCAGACGCTGGTTTCGGAAATCTCGCTTCCAGTCACGTGGAGCCCGGCGGCGAATGTTTCTAGTAAAAATCTCAATTACACGTAAGTTTCACACCGTTCAAACGCGCTTGTGTTTGGGCGGCCGAACTGGTTGGCGTTTCTCTAAATATGGCCCAGTTCGTTTACCTCATAATTACTCGTTAACTGGACACAACTAATAAAGCGAGTGCGACTCGCGTTCGACGAGATTGAATCGAGCTGTGACGCGCTCGGTCCCAGTGGACCAGTTCGTCTTCTAAATTACTGAATTTATTAGTACATTTTTAGTTGCCATGGCAGGCGTTGCGAAATGGTAGGTTTGTTTTATCTTTGCTCAATCATCGTAACATAAATTCTCTTTTATATTTTTTGTGTTTTAGTTTTTAGTGGAAACTTAGCTGTCTTTGTACTAAGTTTACAACCGAATTTTATGTGTATTTATTACTGTTTGTTTCTAAAAAACCAAATAAATATTTTATACGCCGTACAATCTACAGCTGATAACATATATTGAACTTAATTACCTATATTTAATTGTTAAGGAAAATGGCTTATCTAAAAATTAAACTCTTCTAGACAGAAGAGCTTTGATTTCTGTTTAAATTAGCAATACTTCTAATTTTCTTCTTTACCATTGTTATTAACGAACATATACATAGGTATACACATACAACCAAGCAAAACACTAATACACAGTGATCTAATCTATATGGGTCGCAGCGATCACTTAAGTGGAGGTGGCTGGTCAGTTGTCTATATAACTACATGTATACCTATTACATGAGTAAATATAATAGTGCGTGTATCCGTGGAGCGCACCGTGGTCCCTCGCTCACCTAGCCGTTACCGAGGGCAGAAGTCAGCGGAAAATTATCCAGCAAATTGATGGTTCGCTCCATCAGTTTCCTCGGACCTAATTATAGCAAGGATGCCTCAACTACGTATAGACATCTAGTGTACGTGTGTATAAACTTAACGTCACGCTTGTATTTCCTTGAAGCAATAGACCGAGTAACGTAGTAATTATATTTTAAACCACTTAGAGTTATACGTCCCATGTAATAGAGGGCGGATCTAATGCTAAGACTGGTATGGTGGTATAAACTAAATGTATAAGAGTTCACCTAGAATAATAATAAATTTTCTGTAATGTTTAAGCGGGTGCGGCACTAAAACAACTTTTTAAAAATTAAATCGATATGGAAAAACTAAAAAAAATTGGGATTCAAATGACTAGTATTGGAGTGGATAAAGAATACATGTCGCGATTCCGTGGCTAGATACCAGGGTGTCGTAGGAGGCGACGGTGGCGCTGGAAGCGCGCGGACTTGGCGCTGGGAGGTCAAGGTATCGCACGGTCTGCCTAGACACAGCTAAATGCCCTGGCTACCAATAGGCAATAGCGTGGGCTGTGCAAGAAGCCATGGTCTTCCATCCCGAACGTCCATGCCTAGTATGAAAATTGTGGACAACGCCCCAGGAAACCCTATGTCCAGCGGTGGTATTGGCCAGGTTGTTGACGTGCGTGTATGTACAGGTAACTTGTAATTTTTTACGAACAATCAAATTAGGATATGAAGTCTGTCTATACGTACAAAAATAAAAGATACTCGATTGCGATTGTCCAGAAAATTAATTAAAAACTATCCTTAAATACGAATGTAGAGCTCAGAGCTCATTTTGCCTGAACATCTCACGGCAATTTGAAAAGCAGTTTTAAAACACGCATGTTAAAATATAGAGTAGGTAGGTACTAACCGTACATTACTGTTTGAAATAACGTGTCTAAAAACGTAGTGTTCAATAAACATATTGAATATTACAAGTATTCACACATATAAATTCACTCGGCAGCGTGATTTTATGTAATTATTAAACATGTCATTAATATCGTGTGAACATAGTTGTTTCTATAAAGTAAAAGTTAAACAGAATTATTACTAAATTGATTATTCTATAACCTAAAATTTATAATTACAATACTAAGTGAAGTATGAAGGAGAAAACTATGATAATATGCAACTGTAAAGGGCATGAACTATGCTTTCCATATAAATTACAGTATACAGTAGGCATTAAGTCCGCCTTTTGTACTCGTACGTACCTAGGTTTTGGATGATACAATAGATAGAGAATAAATAAATAAATGTTGTGAACGTTTAGACACTACATTAATATTAATTTTAGAAATCAGCTTTACAATGAACTGTAAGTACGATATGTTGGCAAGTTCTACATCCATGTGTGATTAGCGGCCCTCCGCGGCCCGCTCGCGCTCGTGTTCCGTTGCAAGCGAGACAGGAAATTACCGTACAAATTGATGCTGAATCCATTTGCATAGACGGTACTACGGTGAAGTTTCTAGAACACACACACTTATAAGTATGCATCAAGATGTCCGACTTCCCGAAGAAACAAATAGTTACATACTGTAATTAAAGTATTGTAATTTAGCGCAGCTTTATAACAACTTACCTGCACACATAAAAAATCAAGACTCTACTAAATTAAATTAGCTGTATACGTTTTAAAAAATTACACAAAATAGAAGAATGTGCTAATTGAGTACTAATACTAATATAATGACGAACACAACGAATTAAAATTTTGTTATTCCTTTTTTTAATGTTCTCATGTAAGTGACTAATGTAAGTCTTTATGAGAATAAATATCTTTAAACCGAAACCGAAACATATTGTAATTAAAGTCGAGTAAACACAATTTGTGTAGGTTTTACTATCCAAAATGTATTAAATAGTAAATTTCTAGTTGCCGTAGAATTATGATGTGTGCCCTGTGAATGGCACGGGAGTAGAAGTATTGTACAGTGAGCAAGTACTCCATAGACCAACACAAGTTCAGTTGTGCCAGTATCGAGCGCCACTTCCGCGCGATAGTCCCTTCCGCCAGCGCGACCCCGTTGGCCCCTGGCCTTCATCAGATATACTCAAATTAGAACAACTGCAATCCGTGTTGTAATGTCCTGTTACGTAAAATTTTGTATTTTTAAATTGAGTTCATTAGTATCTACGTGACTGAATAATATTTTAATTATAGGCATACTCACTGTCACTTGCAAAAATGCAGCATCCAAGAAATCAACATTGCTGTACCCGCGAAAGGATGTATCAAAATAACAAAGGTAAACTCTTCAAGGTTGAATAGGCTCTTCCTACGCATGCGTGCTCCATCTTAGGAGGCATCCGCGCTTTCCATCAGGCGGAATCAAGCCAAACGCTTGCCTATCATAATTATGATAAAAAATAACGCTTTTCGAATACTTGAAAATAGTATATTACTTTCCAATACAGTTAGATATATTCTGCCTCTTGATAGTATGACGTTTACATTAACATTTTTATGCGAATATAAGTCTTAACTTTTGATTTAATTTAATTACACGAACTTTCATCTCTGAACTTCGACTATGGCGCCTGAATGGCAGTAATTCTCAAACCTAGTATTAATATTTTAATATATGTACATTATACTATCCACGACGAGTGAAACCTTATTTCTCAAATAGACAACAGTCACAACATAGAATTATACCCATATAATCAACATTGTAACACGTTAATAACTAAAAACATGTACCATCACGTCCCAGATTAATGTAACAGTCGCCTTCTGCCAGTACATATGTACCTATACGTATTGGAATCTATAAAATTCGATACGTACGAACATAAGTAAAACTAAGTATCCAAGATCCTATCCAGTGAATACCATTGCTGCTATAACTCTGTTTTACCTGGCACATAAAAAGAAGTTCGATGAAATACTTAAAATAATTAAAAATCTGTTTAAACTTTTCTAAACGTTCGATTGCTTATCGAAAACCCATTAAAACTGTATCGACCAGATCACAAGAACGTATGTGGGTTAATGAGCAATGCGGGCTACCAGGTATCTGCCAATAAGTTGATAGATTAGCTCGGATAGGGCCGTGTTCCGGCGAGCGGTGGCTAATCGCGCGCGACCTCCGCCCACCGCGCGGCACCTGCGGCCAGTACTTGCCAAATTGTCATATTTATAAGACAGATAAATATATTTTATTGGGCCAACTGACACTAACTAGGCCAGTATGGTATGCCACTGCTCTGACGCATCTCTTCCTGAGGGGCCGCTTTTGTTTAACAGTGGTACGATAATAAGGGTTGAAGTCGATCATGTCAATTTACTGTCAAAGGTCTCTTGGAGCTATTTTAATACAGTTAATTTTAGGAAGATAGTCCTTTCCTTTTAATGACTCGATTTTCTAATGTTACAAAAATCCTGAAAAATATATTTTTTTATACATATATAAAGGTTTTATATGCTTTTTTCGAATAAGGCACTCGATTATAGTAATTTAAGTACGGGTTGGAACAATGTTGCCGTTGTGTAAAATGGATCAGAGTTTTATGCAATATACAGAAAACCGTACAATGAATTACACTGGAAAATAGAGTAGGCGTAAGTTAAGTAGGTATCGTTAAGATTTTCTTCATTTTAGAACTTAGATCGTTAATTTTGACTTTACGTTCTAAATGAACTTTAAGCAGCGCTGGCTCACTTGACACTTAATTAAGAGCTCGTCTCGTCAAAGAGACTGCACCTCGCGCTGCACCCAATAATCCCATGGTATTAATATGTCCCTAGTTATTAATCACCTCGTAAATTATCATTGCTCCCAAAGGTCGAGTCACTTGCTGGTTGAAGGGAACTGATTGGATACGAAATGATATGTCGATGGAGTAGCTAAATGAGATGTGAAACTGGTTGACGTTCCCTGACGACCGCCGCATCGGCGATCGGCTACGAACAGGTAGGTAGTTCCATCAAAGTCAAGTACTGCGAGTGTCAGTCAGTGGTCAGGCACAATTTGAACGTATAACTTTGTAAGTTTAGATCTAACTTTACATTTATTACTGGGTCGGTGTTATACAATACTCATATTAATGGAGTCCATGTAACTTTTTGACACTCCTGATTCTTTGCGGAATAGGCAGAGGGCACCGTGTTGATGTCGTTCTTCAACATTCTTCATTGTTATAATATACACGCGCCGGTTTTGAAGACTCCTAACTCTCTCATCGCCCAGAAACGTATAGTAGGTACCTACATGGTACCCATAATGTGTATAACCAATAAAATAAAATATTTATCAACTTTTGTTTTTCATATACAATTATATTGACGTATATTAACAATTGCGACGTATTATGTGCATGATAAATCGAATCAAAATATTCAATCTATTGTTTTTGTAATTTTGTTTGTTTATTCATATGTCACTAAAAAACAAATTAATCAGTGTTAATAACGAAATATGTGGCAATTATATAATGATAGGATGAAGATATTCTTTGTGACGGGAAAATATCTCGATTCGATAGAAATGCGGACGAAACTATTGATGATAATTCGTGGTGAAATAAAAATTATTATCCTATTAATATATCAGGTTAATTATGGGTGGCAGAGAGTACCGAGTCCCAAAT
>DWEC01003498.1:0-10560 GCA_018245735.1 Microceris miodesmiata
TTAACCCTCTCAATATGGGAGGAGACCCATATTCCAGCAGTGGAATTATAATGGGTCGATTATTATTATTTTTTTTTTATTTAACCTTAAATAAAGCAATGAAATGTAACGATACAATAAACAATATAATAATAATGTTATTCTTCACCAATATGTGACGACGATCACCTAAAATGGTTACGAAAACACCTCCAAAAATATTAATGAAAGTAATATGATCACTAGAATAGACGAATTCAATCGATACTTGATCCTTGAAAGCTTGAGATCTTATCGTAACATAATATCATGTGACCTTTATCTTCAAAAATGGATATTTATAATACGACACTACTTATTTCATGCTGAAATTTCTTCGTGTGTAGAATTACGAGTACAATAAACCTAAATAAATAAAATATAAAAATATTATTGACTCCTTCATTTTTAAAAGAAAAGTCATCACGACTTCATTTTTAGTTGTTTATTAAAATATTAAAAACAGCATTAGACATTTAAGATACAACCACACATGTAATCGGATGCGAAATTGGATTTAAATTTGAAACTCGGTAAACATAACTCGATCTCCAACCCGCATGCCCAGCGTGGAGATTACGGGCAAAAACCCCCTTCTGGGGGAGGCCTATATCCAGCAGTGGACTAAGATAGGCTGATTATGATGATGATGATGAAACATAACTAGCTAATCAGATTAATGGCTAATCAAGTTTTCTGGTCTTCTACCATCTAAGGTTTTTCAAAATCAACGTCAATAGATACTTGCCAGACAAGCACGTTACACTATAGGTCACACTTTTGATTTACATCAGGCAAGGCTGTGGCCAAATACTTGCCTATACTCAATAAAAAAAGGAAAAAAGTTTATCTTCGCATTTATAAAATATGAAGTCATACTACCAACAGTAATTTATGTTTCTCAAATTGTGACTGGTATTTACATTACGCTTGTAAATGTGTATGTGCTGATCTATTTGCGATAGATGACTGTATACATTACTCTGGTCGAAAGACTGTATACATTACTCTGGTTGAAAATAACTTAAGTTCGTTAGATACATATGCCTACCAAAAAATTTCAACACACTTAAGACGCCTCTTCATAATCAAATTTCATGCGAATTATCAGTCTACAAAAATTGATTCATCTAAGGTTCCACGAATCACACTTATGTACTACATAGGGTGAACCACCCAGTAGTCAGACTTTTAGCAAGAAATTTAATTTCCAATAGCTGTAGTTTGAATGTTTTTTGCGGTAAATAAAATCGTGTTTTACTATTTGAAAAGTTGTTTATTAAACTTTCTAATAAAAAAAAAATCAATAAACAACAAGTCTATTTTGCTACAGTAAGCAAGAACAAAAAACAAGATATAACATTTTACCACTATTCAGTCTCATTTTTTCATTACTCGGTCTTGTTTTGCCCTATAGTCAGCCTTTTATTAAGGCATACATATAAAATGCATTTGCCATGCAAATTTCAAATTAAACACTTTCTTATAAAGTCCGTCCGTCGTTGCGCTGCTGTACCACGCCCCCCCCTGCTGCCCCTCGGCGTCCGAAATATCAAACACTAATTTTATTATAAAGCAATATATCTACAAAAGATTGAGTACTGGGGCAGGGCTGACTATTGGGCGGTTTACGCAACATTGACACTTAAAATAGGAAAAAACATAAAAACAAGTATATCGTGAACGTTGCAGAACTGCTCGATGCATGAGACGACCCTCAGTATTACCTTAGTAAACCGTGGCCACTGATTTACAGTATGGATTTTTGGTTATTACAAAGATAAACGTGATTTGCATATGGATCACAACTAACCTTGACATACCATCGTGTTTGCGACTTGCGGTGCCTGGGGCGGCGGCGCTCGCTGCTGCGCTGGTCGCGCGCCGGCGAGCGCAATGCGTGGCACCGCGCCGCCAGCGCCTTGGTACGTTCCGCCAACGAGTGCCGCAGCTCCCCCCCAGCGCATCCTCGCACCAACATCATTCAACCACCCCCGCCTTTCACGCCGTGCATTTCAAATAACACATTCATAACAAATGTCTTTTCAGTTTCAACTCTTCGCGAACGCCGTATATTCAATATTCTATGATAATATAACTACTGAACTGCAAATTACCTAGACACTATAAAACGTTGTTAATGCCAAATCGAAGCCAAGAAACAAACATTGCAGTAACTTTTTATTATAGCATCACGCCAGGTGTTTTATGAGGTAGGCAAATGACACACCCCTTTAATAATAGCCATTTCACACAAATCGCAAAAATATTTTCACTGGGAGCAATATTATAACTACGAAAAACCATAAAGAGCTTAACCACTAAAGTTGTTATGTTTAAATCATATTTTAAGAAGCAAATATTTTTCGCATCACAAACGTCTTGGAAGCAACTTAAGAGATTACATCTGATTTCTCTATGTAAAATATATGCAATTCAATTTAGTATAAAATAGCTATTATAGTCAATATTGAAATGCGTTCTAGTTTATCGAATTTAAAACTTATTATATAGTGCTCATTATAGATTCTGAAGACATACTTCGTCATACAAAACGGCGTTCAATATGTAGAAACCCGAAACAGAATACATAGATAAATAAATAAAAGATCGATTTACTGATAAAAAAACCATGGCAATTGATCCGATATGATTAGTATAGCACGCGATAACAAAATGAAATAGAATCCCGTAAAGGTCTCGGTCGGGTTAAGGTCAAAAGTCACAAATCGCAAACAGTCAAGACTCCTACACATTAATTGTTTGATATCTCTGTTAATTACGAGTAATTATCGCTTGATTTTTTTCGATCGGAATGAAAAATACATAATATTATAAACGACTTATAGTAGCTAGAATAACTGTCAACCTTATAGGTCTACGAATATTAATCCTATTCCTATAGTCTTATTCGAAATTATATGTGGACTGCCTGCTCGTTTGCTATTCCCTTCAATAGAAAAAAAAATTAAGCAACATGTAACTCGTAAAACGATGTAGGTACACATGAGTACTTAAAGCCCGGTTACAGTTTGATTATAAATTTCATGTTAAGTTTAACCTATAAGTTGACGCGTTTTTTTAACACGCTTTAAATTAAGCTTGGGTTGCATGTATGTATGTAACGGAATCTTTGAGCTCAATTTTCACCTATTTCCAAAAATCTGATTAATTTGGAACTTTGCACACGTATCAAGGACCGATGACAAGGCATTAATTTGATAACGGTTTCCCATTATCCTTATTAGAAATGCCAGGATTAATAAATACGGAGACCACTGAATGGTTGTTTCTAAAAAAACCTGAATAATTAATTAATTTCCCATTTATCAGTTTGTCACAGACTAAAAATGAAAAATAAATAATAGTTGAAAAAAAACTAAAAAAACACGCTTTTATTGCTAATCGACTAAAACCTAGAAAATAATTTTTAATGACAAAGAGATTATATTACAGTAATAGAAGATCGTACAATCAATCATAATGCATCATGCATCAATCAATGCATAATGCATCGCCTGAAACTAAAATTATAATAAAATTTATTTCAAACAATAACTAACTAAAATGGCGTAACGACCCGAAATGAGTCTTTGATCTGTTTTGCGCTTCCTCTGGCCAGTTTTCCACCTGAAGCTCGCGCAGTTCATTCATGACTTTATCCTTCCAGCAATACCTGGGACGGCCAACCGGACGTTTTCCATTCGGCCGTCCCATGTATGCACGTTTCACCGCCCGATCTTCGCCCATTTTCTCAAGATGGTCGAGCCACCAAGTCTGTTCGCTTTTATTTCGTCTATGATATTTGGCTCGGCCATCAGATCCTTGATTTCCTTATTCCTTCTTGGCCTCCACACTCCATCCTCAGTTTTTAATGGTCCTAAAATTTTTCTCAGCACTTTCTTTCCGTGACCAAGAGCTTTTTTTTCTCTTTTTGGGTCAGTGTCCAAGCCTCACAACCATACTTTATTATAGGTCTTATGATTTTTTTATAAACATTAATCTTAATACATGTGCTAAGAAGGTTGGACACCGAAAGTTTGTGTACGGTGCATTTTACTACGGTTCATAACTATTCTCTCGTAGATGGTTGCCAATAGAATGATTGTAATATTTAAAATATCAAGCACCCCACGCTTTTTACTCTGAATTGAATTATTCTGTTAATAACTTAAATTTGATTATAATTTTAGTTTGAGGCGATGCATTATGATTTGATTGTTGGATCTTTTACGATTCTAATATAATCTCTTTGTAGTTAAAAAATATTTTCTAGATTTAGTTCGATGAGCAATAGAAGCGTGTTTTTTAAACTATTACTCATATTTATTGACATATGCACGTTGCATTTTAACAAAATAATATGCTTAGTAAAATTTACTTAAACGCATTATTTTCCTTACCACCTGATACTGAGATTAAATATAGGAATCGAAGACGACACATCAATTATATTATTACGAAATAAACTCATTTAAATATATTACCAATGTTGATTTAAAGTTCTAGGTCATCAAAACATGTGCATATTCTTAATTTGGAGAAGCTGTAAATGGTACTTAATAATTACATAAAAATATGAAAAACATAAACGGAAATCTGTCAGCAATCTAGTAATACAGAAAAACCTAAGGAAAGATTCTCGCGGTATTTCCCGACTATTACGGTAACGCCTTAGAAGATTGAGTTAAACATCAAATGAATATTCAAATACAGAAGTGAATGGATGAGATGCCTGTGACAAGGAAATTGGATAATAGAGGAAGGGAGTGGCCGACAAGAGCAATCATTAGGAGTACTGTAGTTCACGATTCTACGCGGTCGTTCGACTGCCGTGGCGCAAGCGGTATCTTGCCAAACCGATATGTCAAATCAAATTACCAATATGGCTATCACATTTATGCAACAGTATTTTTAAAGAGCTAATACATAACGACAAAATATAGAATGTATTACGAGTAAATGTAGAACTCATGAATACTGTTCTGCTTTCATTCTTTGGGCAATAGAGTATGTACATATGAGGCAAAGTACAGTATAATCCGGCGCTTTGCAGTAGAGTAGAGTAGGTATAGTTATGTATATTCAAGCATAATTTAGAGTCCTGCTAAAAAATCCAGGTAGAAATCGACAACAATTTGAAATGAAGTACATTAGGTATTAAAATGCCCTCACAAACGACTGTGTTTAGCAGTAATCGCTGGTTTAATGTGGGGTTATCAGGTTAACAAAAGACGTTCATAATAACATGCAAAAACTGAATGTTTTAAAGAAAACAAAATTAATGTGTGTAACATTGTACAGTAACATTTTGGAGAATATTAGATGTATGATATAACTAAAATGTATTAACACCACAGGAAAGCGGGTAATATATGTTATATGTTATTATGATTATTACATATTATATCTTCACGCCGAGTCTCTTACGGGATGAGCAAAGAGCACGGAGTGCCAAATATCTCTATTTTTATAGAGCTGACATGATTCTTTTACATTGAAAACTTTTCATACATGCACGCCGGTTTCGGAGACTGACTCTTCCATATTGGTATCTACGTATGTATGCATATGTATATACATACATATTATCATGCCTACAACAGCGCTAGCACAAAAATATATTCCAATGCGTGAATAACACCTGGCACGTCTGTTAAGAGGTTTCTTATCTGCTTAAAAGCATTAATTCATGATCTTTGATCTCCGTACAATAATACAATTTTAACATATCGTGTGTCGACAGGTGGTGTGCATGGAAAAAGTGGCAGGTGCTATTCGTAGCTACATACACTGGTTTTTTATAAGACTACCTGACTTTGGGTGTCAGGTGGTCCTTACGAATTGGTGTGCCATTGTGTTAAGTTCAGTTAACCTCTATACCGCACCATGACGGAGGAAATGGCGAGACATTTTAGGTGATCACACCTAAAATATCTCGCCATTTCGTATAGAAATAGTTAGCAATCTCGCCCATAGCCATTTAGTGCATTTCAACAAATTGTTTTGATACGTTTTTACATACGGCCGTTCATTTTTCTTTTTAATCACCATGACAAGGTGCATTATACATTTTAATAGCTCGTAAGTAGATTCTTTTGTTCTTTTATTTGATCAACAATAAAAAGCAATAACTGGCGGATTGTATAAGTGCAGATTGGTTTGCATTGACGTACCACAAAAGGTAATTATACTTGAGAGTTTGAAAAAATGATTCCGACTACAATGACTGAATTTGAGAGGAAAATATTAATTACATTTATTCCCGACTTTTAAATTACTTTAAATAAAAAAAAAACAACAACAAAAATAACGAACATCTGCAACTAATTAAAGGAGTAACAGTTCTCAAAATCGAGTTGTGGGAACAGCCGTTCAACTTGGCATTGGCAACGTTCAGTGATAGTAAAACCTAATTAAGTACTACCTGATTACCATGCAAATTAAACCTCGAGGTAACGCAACACATTTAGCACAAAAACAACGCGACCGTGCGAACTTATCAGATGTCACTGTCCACTAAACATCTATCATTACCGGCCGAACATTCATGTTTAAAATCACATCACAATTCAAAAGTTAATGGTGTTTTCCACCGTTGATAGTAAAAACACAAGCACGTTTTGTTATAAATATTAGGACACTAGCACATTAACGAACCCTGCCTCACTCGACGCTCGCCGCGCGTCATCTGAGCTGAGACCCGAGCACTCAGCCGGTACAGCTCGAGCGGCGTTCACGAGACGTGACGCGGCGCCGCGAGGAGACAAGGAAACGCGCATGTGCCGGGGTGACACAGCTTTTCCAAATCATCACAGTGATGATGTCACAAATACGTCATCACTCAAGACAACTCGCAATAAAATGCGTCACGCTATCATCGCGTCTAACGTTTCTAAACCTACTGGAGTTATATTTATCTCAGTCCGATGTCGTGACGCCGTTACACCGATATGTCATAACTTTCAATTTGTTACGTTCTTCGTTTCTTTATCATAAATTTTGCTGTGCTTGAGGTAAATTTGAGCTGAAAGTGTAAGCCTTAACCATTAGATTTAATTTCACCAGTAAAAGGCAAACACTGAGAACAGCTGTACACATTCGTCAGTTTATTCGTAAACTGTTTACAAAACAGATTGCTAAAATGAAACCATGCGACCCAAACACTTGAAGCAACAAACAAACAGAGAAACATTTCAAATTTTTATGATAACAAATATGTAGTAAGACATAGGTTTCGATAATAGTGATGGAAAGAACATAAATGTTTACTAATTTGTTGGGTTTATAAAGATGTCCGTCCGGATTCCGATAGACGGATCTGGTCAAAATTCAGGGAATACATAACTTGTATCCTTTAAAACCGTGCTACCTACCTATTCTACTCGCTACATGCTGGCTAAAGCTAAATGTGTAGTTAGCACGCAAAAGTTTACATAATCTGCGCAACAAGTGAATGCTGTCATTAGAATATATGGAATTAAACACACAGCTTACTTTTCATACTCTTGTTTGTGTTCACGAAGGTTTTATTAATTTGAAAGCCAAACATAGTTGGCTGATATCAATGAGCCAAAAATCTTATCTATTTAATCTTATCCACAAATCTTATCATATCTATACGAAAACTCGCTATTATTAATAAACTGTCCCTTTATACATATTTACCGGATGTAAGGGTTTCAGGATCTACCATTCTACATATCCACATATATAACCTACTTGTCGAGTCTATTAAAGACCTTTTTTTATTTCACAAGATCGAAACCGAATAATTTATCTACTGTAATATGGTATTAGCCATGATACCGGCAACAGCCTGCTTGGTATAACATCCTACTAAGCTATTAGAAAGTACTTTTTTGTGCATGAAATAGTACAGCGAGTGCTATGATAATTATGCTATTTAGTAACGATTCGTTTACAGCACATGTGTATAAACTAGTTTATTCAATTACATGATTGATCGCCTTTCTCTGTATACGGTTCTCGTCAAAATTAATCTCTGAAATGCCGTGTGTGGATTAATCGAAGTCACGTGAAAAACAGTTCAAATTTAAAGAAAATTATCCGGGTTACACAGACGGACGACATTAAAAGTTACGTTAGAATAACTGTTTTAACCGTTATTAAAGCCTTTATCATTAGTTATTGCTAATAAAAGGCTTTATTTCGAAAACAAGCGAAAACTCCTATTTTATTTACATCTCATAGGTAAGTGATGCTAAAAATATCATACGCTTGCATTATTTCACAGACACTCGGGCGTACAAAGTATTTTTTGCAATACCCCTATTACCTTTTTGAATTTTCCCCTTCATGTTACTTAGTGAAATCATTATGCTACACGACAAAGATAATTTAAACAACGAATGTAGAATATAAATCATTATTATAGGGAGTTGATAATAATAATTGAAGTTGCTCAATTGATATGGACTTAATTATTAATGTGAGTTATTTTCAAAAAACAAAAGATTTCAACGGGTGATACAGCGCTAAAGATTCCGTTTCAATATCAAATTATACACAAAGCTTAAAATTGTTCAACTGAAATACCCAACTATTACACTGTATAAATTCAAAATAATAACGTTCATACATAAACAATACAAGAACAGATTTGTGTAATTATTATGTACGGCTCGAGTTTGCTTGAAGGTCTCACAGTCACTCGTACTTTCTACGTAAGAATGCGCTGGCCAAATTTTAATGTGTCCGGAATTGAAAAAGACTTTGCCGCTTTACTGCAGAAATAATTGAATGAATTTAAATTTTAGAATTATTCTATCGGTAATATGAAAAGACTACAGTAATTATGTATTGATACGCTACAGTAATAATGTATTTTAACTTAAAATTGATTCTACTATTTGAACAAACATAATTTTATTTTAAATGTAAATAACTATAAAACGTAATTTTTTTGCAATAATTTAATTCAGTAACAATTCTAGTTACACCTGCTTTGCGTCCACTTTTATGAGGCAGTGTAAGTTTGATAGATTACCGTTAACAAAAAGGCTTACGTAACTTCAAGTTAGAAATAAATTCACTTACCAGTACAGATGATTATTACGGTACAATTACATCACGGCTACGAATTCAACTCCCCGATCTACTACCTAATATCTGTTCCATATAACCAGTGAAAACCTAGTGGTATAGGTAACTTCCCATCAATCTAGAAGTATGTATTCCTGACACCCAACTCTATTATCTCTATCTCTCTATCTACTCTATCTCTATTTTTCTCTTTAAAGATTACTATAGTCCGTTATAACAATAAAGGAAGGGTTAGGAAGGAATGCTGCAAGGTTCGAGTTGTCCACGTTTCTTAAAGCGTGTAAAGCATCTTAACCCTTACTTAGCCAATCTAATAGACTGCGCCCTTACACAACCTGCTGAGAGGCGCCTTGTGTTCAACAGTAAACGATAAAAGCAATGATGTAATTGATGAAAATTTATAAAGTGAAAGAAAATTCAGTATTTTGTAAAGTGGCCTTGTTTTGCTATTAATCAAAACAAGGCAAGAGGTATTTTTAATAATTGACCTATTGATTTGAGTAATTCAAACCAATGAACTAGGCATAACGTGGAGCCTGTACCAAGTAGTAAGTAATCGTCTTTATTCAATTACTTACAAGTTTACTAAACAATATATAGGTACAACGTTACTGTGAGTTCACAAAAGAAAAACAATACGCTTAGGCAAACTTGCTAAATAAAAAATATTTAAAGTAATTGGTAGTGTCATACAAAATACCATTATAAAAAAATATCTAAGTGGATATTTAAAATTTTTATTGGAAATGTTAATTGTTCACGTTCTAATTCTTTCATAATATTGCCGATTTTATTATGATTTAACAAGGAAAATCAGCCAAGTCCGTTGTTTAACCATCAACATTGTGGCTTCACGATTACAGATAATAAGTAGGTAATTGATATATCATGGAGTTTATTATTTTTAATATCAATTCAGCAAATACCCACACTCATTGGATGTATAAGCAATAATATGATATTATATTTATGCGTGTTGGTAATCAGAAACATCTATGTAAACTTGAACATCGCTGTTAAAGAATTTCCACATACCGTTTACATTCAATATCATCATTATAAATAGCTTACTTTGAACCCGCCTTATTTTCTTAATTCTGACTCAACAGTCGTAGGTAGTCTGTCATTGATCGCTCGCGAATAAAATAGCATAGAATCAACTCAAATTCTCTCACCGCAGAACTCACGTTGTTTTTCAACAAACTAAATTATAAATAAGATAAATCAAGTGAACACATTCATTTCGCAATAATAAAACATAACGAAACAAATAGAATGTGCGAAAACAAAAGTGATATTACCAAGCTCTCAGCATCTTGGTTCATCTTTTTCTACGCATGGTTCTCGTCAAAAACTTGCGCCCTGACGGCGCTACAGCGGCAGTCCAGGTAAATCGTGACACCGTATCATTTCATTTCACCACTATACACCAAAAACCACATTCCATCACTGCATCCGCGTTCAACACATGATCGC
>DWEC01003499.1:0-10560 GCA_018245735.1 Microceris miodesmiata
CGACAGTATTGGGAGGTGGATTAACATTAACAAAAAGTCAAATTAATTGTTCAAATAAACGTTAAAAAAACCGTAATAACAGATAAACATGTATTTACACCTTTTCCATTATAGAACATTGTTGCGATTTATTATTGGAAAATGAAAAAAACAGCTTCACTTCCAAATCGTATCATTATAAAATGAGCAGAAACGCCAATGACGGCGACGCGCGGGCTTCATCTGCGGGAGCGAGTGATGTATCAAATTTTCGCTTACACGTAATAAAACGCATTAAAGGTGACCGCGTGTTACACCGATATCTATCCATCGTACTTACATGTCACACCGGTGTTCGTAGCGACTACAATTACAAACACTAGCCAATGACGATTGGTCGTATGTTCAATTTTTGTTTACTGGCTAATTGTCTAATGGCAACTCCCAATGAACCCGTGTATCCTACGCCGTAGACTTTACACGGTGAACTCTCTAGAGATAGAGATAGGCAGAGAGTAACGAGCGTCAAATATTTCTATACTTACAAATCTGACGTTCTTTTATATTCAACATTCATATACGCGCATAGGTTCTACCGTTATTCGGTATCGGACCTACTTGGTCAAGACCATATAAATATCATAAATATATATACATATTAGTTTCTTAATAAATTCTGGTACATTCCCATTGAGTACGTGTTCGTGTACGAACACATGTGACGCGTTACGTGACAGTGTGCGCGGCGGCCGAGAAGCAATCTCTCCTCAATTTTACACGCATTTGCACGTAACGTGATCAGCGGCTGGTCGGTGAGGAAACATGATTTCCTTACGCGCAATATTCTCGCTGATTTTAGATTTTTCTCTATATATATCTTGGGGACAACATATCTGAAAGCGAGCGAGTTCGTCCATTCCATGTTTTTAACGGCTCTGTATTGCTCGAAGGGGTAGGCGGAGAAGTGTAGTATGTATGCTCCTACTATTCACTTCACATTTCCAATGAAAAGTTGCGAGAAATTCTTCACGGCTAGATATACTTATTGCACGTGGCTCACTACGCACCAAATATTATCCTTAAATTCCCAATTTTTTATATATGAATCAAGAGATATTATTATACTGTTGTATAGTTTGCCGCTAGGTTTTGATTCAGTCGCAATCAAATCCTTGTCATCAAATTTTGGATTTGGACACTAAGCTTCAATATAATTCCGATCATTACTACTTAAAATCAAACATTCCACATAATCCGATTTAAATACAAAAGCCGCTTGCAAAGCTCAAAAAAAACTTCAAAATCTCTTAAAACCGAAACACTAGGCAGTATCTGCACGCAATACTAATTGTCCCCGGCCTTTGCAGGGAGTGGCAAACGAGCAATGTTGTAAGGGGAGCAAAAATAAAAATATACGTATCACACACGAAACTACTCCTATACTGGGATTCTGATAGCCAATTTAGATTTCAATTCCTTTCGTTCGGTCCACGTTAATCTAATAACGCTTTATAAGCACCCTGTAGGTATTCTATACGGATATTAGGACCATGTACTACTGTTGGCGATAAGAGAGCGAATTTGATCGAACAGTTTGAGTTTCGATTTTCTGTTTGTAAATAAGAAAACAACTTCGTTGTTATTTATGTGTAGTCAACTATATTTTTTTAAAGTATAAATTGCGTGCAGGTTTCCTCCCGATGTTTTCCTTTACCGTTAGCAAGCCTCTTCGCATGTCGCAACTATCTGTATTATCATAAATAAATGATCGTTATTAATAATGAGCGCCAACTTGCCTTGTTTCTCGGCTTGTAGTTATCAGAGTACCTTAAATACAAGGTAAGTAGATTTGTAGAATCTCAGTATCAGTCACCTTCTTGGTCTAAATGTAAGTAAAACCAAACATGGTATTCAGTCTAAAATTGTGATTTCTATGGGAAAAAGAAATTCGTCCTAAAAGTTTCTATGAACGTTTTGTTTTAATAATAGGGTATGTAATGCATATGTGAAAATTTTAAATAAACGGAAATTGACACTCAAAGAAAAGAATTTTAATTTTAATTTATTTTAAAAATCGCCACATCGCAGGCTCGCCGATGGTGCGACAAGTGCTAGAAGAGCGTAACGAAAAAATTGGTTCCAGTTATCTAGATTGCCGTTTGAGTATGTCCATTGCAGAGCGTGTACTGCTGGAGAAGATATGTATTCGAGATGCTGTTATGGGTTTAGAGCGGTTATTATGTGAACTGTGTGATAGACGTTCGGTGAAGGCCGATAATGATTTTTTGTAATAATAATACTAATTATTTTGATCTCAATAGGCCAAAGAAGATGTAGATTCAAGTTTGAGATATTTAGCATTCGGTGTTCTCTGCCTATCCCATAATTGTGACCTAGCTTGACGGTATTTCAGTAATTTTTTATTAATGTGTATTAATTACAATAACGACTATTAATAAAACCATATAACGTTGACTGCACGTTTATTATTGTTAATTGTATTATTTTTGTAACTTAATAATTCGTTCATATTTTACTTACAGGTACGTACGACTAACTACAGTGCAATGAGAGGGATTTCAGAAATATATTTATTTGTATACATCCTGGTAAGTATATGTACATCCATCCTATTGTATACATTATTCTATCAGATGTAAATGATATAATTTAATATCTTCACATTGCTTAGTCTATCAACCCTCACTTGTTGAACTTCAAAGACTGAAGCCATAATTTTGTTTCATTGTTAACAAATAGATCATGATTGAGCTTGTACAATTTTCTAAACAATATTATTTTCGTATTCGTGTAGTTTGTTCTTAGAAAATGAATAATAATAATTATTACGGTTATCGTAAGAGGAGGTTCATATCCAAATAATAGAAGTACGAAAAGATACATAATTATAAAATTTTAGTAGAAGAAAACCTGGGTAAAATATATTGCTTTAAACAGTTTTTGAAAATAGTATTTGCTACCGATTATGTATGTCAAATAGAATCAGAAAAGAATGGTTTTTTTATTTTTTAATTTATCTCTGTTTTTGTTAGTTCGCTACTTAAGCAAAAAACGAATGAAACGATATTAACAAAATTTACTTACGATTATATGTTATCGTGGCCAAAATATAAGATGCTTTTAATGAAAAGATAAGAATTCAGAAACGCGAGTCTAGTATACCATATCATAGCTTCAATCAAGATATCTGTAGCAGAGCAGTTATCCTAAAATATCATTGTATAGTATTATTATGAATCTTTTTAAATAAGTATGTATTATCATACAAAAATAAGTATTGATGTGGAAATTTGAATGGACCGATGAAAAAAACTCAAGGTTCTTGTCCTCACTTCTGGTTCTTTCGGCAACAATGGTGTCTAACGAAAATAACAGTAGATATTATAAAACCTGTCTCATAAAGTTGATTTTGTTTTTGTTCCTTGTCTCTTCTTTTTATGTTTTGTATTTATTTTTGCTGTAAATCTGATTAGGTATAATGACAACAATATTTTTGAATAGATAATTTTTTATTACTTCTAATACTAGTTGCCACATATTCAATCCATAATCGTTATCGTTCTGTCTTTTCTCTACTGATGCATATGATTCTTCTTTGAAGAAGGCAAGGATCAACATCATAATGTGTCGTGCTGGTCCATTACGGGAAGGTAGACTTCACACACCTCAGCGAATAGTCCTTACCGTAACAGATAATTGTGATAATTAGTAATATCCACTTGATATTATGAATAATGCAACTCATTCTCAGAAAGCGGAGCGCATATATAAAGAGAGTGATGAATAATAGTAGAATTATGCCACGCCAGGCGTGGACGAAGATATGCAGCACACGGTACTTTCTGCTCATCCCATAAGATTCCTCGGGTGACTATGCAATAATACACATGAAACTTGAATGACGAAATGATGACTGAACATATGTGTCATAAAACACCAAAAAATTATCAAAAGAAATTGAACGACGGTGCACCGAAAGGCAAAACATTTAAAGTCCAGTTAACGAGTCAATTCGACCAATCAATAGGCTGACCGCGAGTAATATGGTTGTCATTGTAATAAATTGGTGACCGGCGACGTACATTCTTGTGTGACTGACTCACTCCACGATTGAGTCAGTGCTTGGGTTTGGGAACAAAAGAGACGGTTTCGCCGCAAACGTGTCAAAGAAATTTGTACAGGTTTATTTTTTATTGTTGTAGTGTAATTAAGGAATCGTATATTTTATATGTGTGCGTATATTCCTACGTTCTAGAATCCCACAAATAACTACATTGCCATCAAATACTCGCTTTACCCTTTCCTCGTTTTACTGGTCTCTAAAAGAGACTCCTTGACCTTAGTCACGGTGTTGAAACGCTTTGAAGGCCAAACGCTTTCTTCTCGAGGTCTTTCTAAGATCTGAAATTACTGAAACCTAGCATTGCATTTTTAGACGTAAATAACTATTATAGTACAATATTTGCTGGAGTTTCTAATTGTGTTTAATTCATCATCATCATCAGCCTTTCTCAATTCACTGCTAGACATAGGCCTCCAACAATGAGCGCCATCGCGCCCTGTCCTCGGCTTGTCGCATCCAGCATCTGCCTGCGTCTTTTCGCAGATCATCATCATGTATGTAATTATAATTGTACATTTAAAAAACGATAATATTCATGTCCTTTTTCCTTTCTCTTCTCTTTGTCTCGATATAATCGTGATTATGTTTAGATCCACATTCATTTTAATATCGTGTTGTTTATTAAATTATCTATATAATTACACCTACACTCATACATATATCGGAAAAGTTTCTGCAAGAATTGACTTTCGCTCCCAAAGTTAACAGTATATAAAAAAATATTCTAACACAAGCAAATTTCATACATTTGTATTAACATTGTACATAGGAAAAACGCGGTTGAGTTCAGATGCAGCGGTACACTAACGGTCCACTCATAAGACAACGGCGGGCGCGTTAACTGGCGAATAAATAAAAATTACTGAAAGACCCAGTGTTTTTGGTACAAGATAATCGCATTAGGCGAGCTACGAGCCTGGTTTGAAGCAATTAATCTCCATCTAGATGGACTTCAGATGGTTTAATTTACAAGCGATCAGCGATTTTACGCTGCGCTCCTGTATTCACATTCCCTCTTTTCATTGTTATTAAATTATCTTCCAGTTAAACTTTTGTCTGGTTTCCGGACTAGCTGGACTAATTACGAGCCTATCTAAGGGCCTTTTTCATATGTTTCCGCTGATCGTAGCGAGGTCGCCACGAAGACTCAGTCCACTTTAATTTTAAATAATATACATATATACGTACGTACGTATATCTATATACGTACATACGTATATAGATATACATATGTTTAATAGTTTCTACTCTGATCCAGTAGCCAATAAGCTCTTTATAAGACTAGAAGAGTCGTCCATTTTTAATTAGCGCCCTTGGCGTTTCCGTTCAGAACCTCCAACTGTATGCAAAGCTTCGGTATTGTCTTCGATTCGCTGTCGTTCATTTAACGTATCTTTTCTCAATAATATCATGTAATTGAGTTGCAAATAACAATCTAATGTATGAGAGCACTACCTTCGGTCTTCGTACAAAAGTGTTATAATCATATATGTTTATTTTTACTTTTATTGTACATCGCCAATATTCGGTTTGGGAATATAAAAAAGAAGAAAATTTTATTCTCCAAATTGCTTACATCTTCTGTATTGGACCGTATGTCAAAAATTTACAATCTCGGGACAAATGATGACATGCAATATGTCCGCGAATGAGGCCTCGAAAAATATTAGCCCCCGCTAACGATCAAGCCGTCACGCCGAGAAATATAGCCTGCGGAAACCTTAGGGGCGGGAGAAAAACTTTGTTAAGATAAAAATGTACTATAGTCACGATATATTGTGTAAATGTGGGACGTAATTACGAACCAACCCTTTAAAATTATAAAATTGAATTGATAATTGGCAGGCTACATATCATGCCGATGGAAAAAATAAATTTTTGAATGATGATCTCGCTGCTTGAAAAACTGCTTTTGTTAATAACAGGCTAGGAGAACAGATAGATAAGTAAGATGATATGATAAATTTTCCTTGTAAAGCACCTGATACTAAGTGGTCATTGAAGTCCTAAGGTGTCACTCTAATATCATAAAAATTCAAGTTTATACCTGAACCATTTACTTAATAATCTTCCCTCGCCTAGGTACCCTGGAAGTTTTGCGTTTGAAATATTCTCAAATTTACAAGTCTGTAAATTGTCTTCTAACATAATGCAATCTTGAACAACAATATCATCACGGAAATAATTTTTTATTGTCATAATAAAAAAATTGACATGAGAAACTGAATCTCTACGCACTCGCAAGAAAACATTACAAATGGTACATTCAATAAAATAATATATCTTAATGGATGTGATCGCAGAAACGACATATTGTAATCGGCAGATCATTCGTCTTTATTTCATTCAGTCGCTCTGTTACAGATTACACGACAGCGTGTAAAGGATATAAAAATGACATAAATAATCCTGTGATTGATCTCTTTCTCTCTATCTTCTCTCTCAATCTTTATCACCGTAGTGCGAATCTTACCTTCGGTCCTTCCTACCACCAATGTATTTTTATATATAAATATAGCAATAGTTATGGAAACAGTTCTTGGATACATGTCTTTCAAGTGGTCAAACAGTCTGAAGATCTTTTTAAAATGTTCGCTCGCTTAGTCTGTTGGTTTCCATTTTGTTACTCACCATCGCTCTTTAATGATATTACACGTGATCCTTTTCGGTGAACTGAAATATTAGTATATTGCTACATAATATTTAAAAAAAACCATCGGACCGTAAGTTACAGGACGGTGAACAGATGAAGTGGTTTTGAGGGTAAATACCCGGCACATTTTTTTAGCTGGATACAGGTCCTTTACAAGCGATATGCGAGTTGCATTGAGTAAAAGGAAACTACATTGAAAATGAGTTTTATTTAGATTTTTATTTCATCTTTTAATACACTAGGCTAACGTTGTTCGACCTTTTGCATGTATGGCGTTTGCTCATTTCAATTATTCGAACATTAAAAAAGTACATCTAAGAACTCTATCTTACATCTACTCTACCTTAGGACGTCCCAAGTGAGTAATGGTGACAATATGTTCGTCGCGCTGCGGACAGGCCGCGACATGACTGATTGACGATCGTGCTGCGACGAGACGGAAGAAAGTTCGAGAATTATTAGACAATAACTCTTCGAGCGTTTAAACATTATCTGATACATGTATATTGATAGTCTTTTCTCCGCTTGCGACATCCATTTTAATTGACCTGATTGGCATGGTAGTCCAGGAAACTGTGCTGCCAATATTCTACCACCAGAAAACGGAGATCTTTTGAAATATACTTTATTTACGAGTGGGAAAGAATACTTCTCTAAAAGAGGTCATAAATAACTATTTTTACATAAACGGTGCTTAAACAGGCATTAAGCGAACATTTACGAATACCGCTTAACAGTATTACGAATACTCACATTCACGAATTCCCACACATATTAGGTCACGTACACATTGAGTTTTTTCTCATCACGTTCGTTAATTAAACGTGCTTGTGTAACGTGCTTTATCGCGCTGGATAAATCTGTGTATGGAGGGGAATAGGTCATAACTTGTTCTATGAATATCGTATATGGTTTACTTAGGGCGTCATTTAATGAAAGGGTGGATAGGGGTTGAACGTTGTCGCTAAGAAAATTACTTGTTAACCTCCTTATTTATAATACATACCTCCAATATAGGTTCAGTGCATTGAATGCTTTGATCCCTTTCTGTAATATTTTGAAAGCATCAAGTATACAGTTAATTAATAAAAGCTTAGAATATGAAAGGTATATCTATATATACATATATCAAAGGTTTTATAAGTTTTAAAATTCCAATTAAGGCTAATAATTGTTATTACGGTTCAAACTTGAATAGAGAGTTAGGTTAATAGTAAAGAGAATGAAACGACTCGACGTCAAATTTATAAATTACAAATAGAAGTTTAAATAATGTGGACTTAATCCCTTTCTTTGTTGACTTCGCTCGGGTGTCTTGCACAACTGTTTTTGAGAAATGAATGGCTTTTATAATTTATTGTCTACAACAAAAAACATTCTTTGCGATATCGCGTCAACATATCCATAAAACTTGCAGCTTTAGGTCGGTTTACACTAGGCGAATTTATTTCAGACCTAATTCTATTTTTAAACACAATTACAATTAGTTGTACGTGAAAATGAAGTTGATTTTAAGAGAGAAATATATTTTTCATTAAATACATTCCGTCATCAACTTCAATATTCTCTGCAAAATGGTGAATTTCTCAGTCCGTATAAATAAGTTAATTATATAATATTACATTACCTTAAAGAAACCAAACACTATTCATGATAGTACAATATATTATTAGTTATATCAACGTAGTATTACGTATTATTTATCAAGTATAATGGGTAATATAAAAAAGTCTTGTAAGTTTCTTAATGTGAATTGGAACAAATATTATGTACTTTTGTCGTATTTATCATATGTATTACGTGTAAAGCGTTATTCTACGTTAAGTTGATTGTGTGCGTAAAAATATCGTACCGGCACTTCAAGTGGTAAAACATTTACGGAATACAGCCTAATGCAGTTTCGGCCTTACACTTCATACACTAGATGAAGGTGCGAAATTGTCTTAAGTTTCTCATACATTCGCTAATTTCGCATTTAGCACGTTCGCTCCCCCTTTTCTTCCTAGCGTTTGTCTAATGAGGAAGTCGAGTTTACATGTGAAATGGGCTTTATATGTGAAACATGTTTATGTCATGCCTTTCTGGTACCTGTTAAAGCACGCCAAAGGGCGTTGATCTATGAGATTACAAAGTTGAAAATAAGAATTCATTAATATTGAATTAAAAAAATAATTTCATAATAAACGTCGTCAACGACCAAATTATATAGGCGTAAATTGTTATATTATACAGTCCATAAATACTGAAAATCGAGAGAAAAATGTAGGAGGAAAAAGTCTCGGTTCATTTAACAAAAAATGTAACGATTATTTCATTTAATTCTATGATCGAACATTCCAGTATTCAAATTGATCTTTCAGAAATGGACGGTGTGAATCCGTTCCGTCTAGTCTTTATTAGATAGCTAAAAGCAACATTCTTTAAATTTCCAGAATTTTCTCCCAACTCCAGGCGCTTCTGGAATGTTCACTTTTTATATTGAAAAATTTCTCCGTAACACTCGTGATAACAGTGTTGCGGTCTGCTGGCCCTCATGATATGGAGAATTTGTTGAGGCGTGTATCTGATTGCTGTGTACACCGTGTTGTTGGTTATGCTGTGATTTCCAGATGAAATATTAAAAAGAAATCCTCGTGCGCGCTATATCCTACAATTCCCTGTTTATTATAATGTTTTGACATTTGGACTGCTAAGCCTAATGAGCTATATTGTTTGCAGTACATGCGAAAAGTATGTATGTTTTAATGTGTATGTAGTTCTGCTTGTGAGTCCTTTTGTTTTGTTGTAGTATGACTGCTGAATAGAACTGTTGGATAGGAAAAAAGAATAAAACTACATGCAGTGTTATTCCAAGAAATACAAAATTACGAAAAATTTGTGGGAAACAATTTGTTCCATTTTAAATTGTCCAACTGCATATTTTAAACTGCAATTGTCCTATTTTAAACCGTCCAATTGCCAACCTCGCTGACGTCCTAATCCGTCGGCATGGTTCACAGTAACTTGGTCCTTTTTAGATACAAACACTTGTGTTGTGTCTTATTTAATATTTTTTTTTGTAATTAAATTTATTTATTTCGATGAGAATTAATATTTATCTATGTAGTAGACCGGTTAAAAGACTTATGTAGTCCACTTACCCTGATAATGGCAAAGTGCCTCGCTCGCGGAATGTCTCAAAGTGAAATCATATTAGTTTAGTAACGATGCATTAACACAAAGTGACGGCTGACGCTATTAACCTATTTCAAAAACCGTAACCAGCCGAGTATTACGAAACCCGCAACTATATAAACGCACCCGTGACAAAAATTCCCTATAACCTCCATTTATAAATAGTTGCTGCATTAATGTTATGTTTTTAAACACTTGAGTAAATATATATAGTATAATGAGTATATATGTAGGTATATATTAGGTACGTATTGTAATTAGTCAAGGGTTTTACCTTATAGAACATTGTGTATGTAATCGTGTGACTAACCACAAAAATAATGCTTTTGCTGTTTAGTCACCCAACATTTCTGTTCCGGTCACCTACTAACAGATTTCAATTCTACGCACGTAGCGTAATACATGCAATAGTCATTGTTTGTATTACACTTAGCGCAGAAAGCGCTTTTTCTGCTGACTGTGATTACTCATAACTGACGATCATAGGTCTGGTCGCTACCAGGATACAAGGAAAAGAATGGGTTTTTTTTGTTTTATTTAATTATTTTATGCGCACACAATAAAAACAGAGGAATATCTATAATAATTTAATAAATTTAGCCACAGATTT
>DWEC01003500.1:0-10560 GCA_018245735.1 Microceris miodesmiata
TCAGCTCTTCGCATCCAATCACTGCCAGCCACTTTGCGTATCTCGTCATTCCACCTAGCTGGAGGGCGTCCTACGCTACGTTTGCCAAATCGCTGTCTCCACTCCAGAACACGTCTGTTCCAGCGGTTATCGGTTCTGCGACAGATGTGACCAGCCCACTACCACTTCAGCTTGCTAATCCTTTGCTTACTTTTAGAATCTATGTCACATATACATGCAGGCTATACAGAACAAGCTTCCTTATAAAGCATTCCTAGAGAATTGAAACGACTCGTAAACGATCTTTGTTGGAGTTGAGTTATGTTTTTCCACATTATTGAAAATTTTAAATACACATTGTGAAACGACTCGTAAACGATCTTTGTTGGAGCTGACTCATGTTTTTCCACATTATTGAAAATTTTAAATACACATTGTTCAAAACAACGAGTGAGAATTAGGTGAGAAGGTTTAGGTGATGTCTCCTAGGCTGGTCAAACCCGGATTGGACATGTGCAAGTACATTTCACCAAATTAGTTCGTTCAAGCAAAGTCGCCGATGAAACTTAGTGTAATATATGAGCTGCAGGACTCTGAACAATGCTTTTGAAGTGATTTTAGGTATCGAAATTCCAATTGGCTGCATTAGGATTAGTGTTTATTTACGGGCGGCTATTTCAGTCCGCCTACGTGGCCCGCGTAACAACAAAACGTACATGCAACTTGTCATCTTTATTGAGATAAATTATGAACTGGTGAACACTTTCCATACCTGCTTATAGACAGGATATTGGGAACTTTTGTGACACAATAATTCTATGTCGTTTATTATTTCTGCAAGTCTTGTGACATACTTACATATAAAATATCAATCACCGCGACATAGTGTGTGATGACATTCAACCAGTGATTGATTAGAAAAAAATATAATTAATTATTACATGATCATATTGTAATTAAAACAATAGCAGTTTAAAGCTTAAGTTATCGTTTAACTATATCTGAAAGAAAAGTCGCATTTTAATGAAAAATAATGCTTAACTTCATTCCGCATTATTTATAAAAGTTGTTACTAATTTATACAATTAATAAAACTGTGACTGATCGCTGTTTGTGCACGCTAATCTGTGCACGATTTGACTGCAGTTTTCAGGATTATATTGTGATTGGCTTCACTTGATATTTAGTGTTTTTTTTCATTTAAATCGTTTAACAAATAAAGTTATGTCAATTTATGTCAATTGTAACGTAATATGTGCCAACAAAAATAGAGCTCAGATCTGTATGATCAATTATCATCATATTAAATAGGGTTCAACGTAGGCTGGAAGCGCGTCAGTTAAACGCGATGCGGCCCCGCGATTAAGTTATATTAGCTTAGGGTAGCCCGCACCTGGTCGAGGGCACAGCTACTCGTAGTGTTAAATATTTATCATTCTTTATTATCTAAAATTAAATTTACTCCTTGATAGAAACGTTCAAAGAATAACGGGCAAATTTCCGTAATTTCGTGTATATTTTGACATTTTTATACTCTTAGTCGGGATAAACACTTTACTTAATTCGTGATAATGAAGGTTTATTTAGACGAATGTTTCGTTTAACTTAAAATTACTTTATCTTTGTAAAAAAAATTGAAACTGTTTTTCTTTAGTATGTAAGTATACGAAAAAAATTAAATGAGATATATTGAACAGTCCTATTAGAGAACGAACTTTATAAGATGTATATGATACATAAATACATTAAAGAAACCATTATATTTTTATCACATACGTATAATAAAACAGTCACAGCTTTATTTACTCTGCGACGCTGAGTTACCGCACTAATGATAGATCGAAATATCAGTTTAGAGATTGCAAAAATAAATTGCATCATTAAATCTTTACACAAATCAAATTGATGGTAGCGCCGAGCTGTAAGCAGGTATAAATAATAAAAGTTGCATATCGATGCAGATTGGCAACGGTCCCGCCGGGGTGGTCGCCGGCGCGAACGTTTTGTGACAACATTATTGTGTCTGGCGTCTGCTCGGACACGCACCGAACCGATGACTGTCGTATTATAGCTACTACCTTACAGCATACGAAACGAAAACAAAACTATTAGTACTCTACATCTCTACATCTGTACGTCTCTACAACTGAAATCTACATTTCTCTGTCTCTACATTTCTTCATATCTAGGTTTATACGTACACATCTACGTCTATACGTTTTTACAGCTCTACATGTGTCCATAATAAAATGGATTATGGAACACTATTAACTTTGAAAAAGCTCTATAAAAATATATAAAACATTGTTTCCACGATAACAGTTCTGATAAGTAACTGTGCTCAATGTTATTTTTTTACTTACTAATTATACAAAAAACTGAAAACTGAAAATACAACCAAATCGTATAATAGCAAAAGAATATCTGATTTACCCTTGACCCGGATGAATAGCAATGAACCCGACTTTTGCAAAAAGGAAAAACTAGAGTCCAGCAATTGGCGTGAAGGGTACAAATAGTTCCACCGGCATTCCTGACGGCCACCGTAATGACCTCATTGTTCATATTTAACGTATGACCCATTGTTTTAAGCGAACTGTGTCGATATGGTGAGCTTTCACATGACGAGCTTCAAAAATGTATCCAAGGAAAGAATATGAAAGTAGAAATATAATTATCGTATGTATCAGATTTAAGGTGACTTCCTCGTTGGTCGAGTGGTTGCCAGCGCAATTGCCGATCGGGAGGTGTGGGTACAAATCCCGGGTCGAGTACCTACTATTGGATTTTTCTAATTTAGTATTTCTAATAGTGAATCGGAATCAGGCTCTGTGCTCGGTTTATGAGAATAGGCCCACCACCTATTCCACGGGACGTAAATCTAACTGGTGAACCCACGGTCAGCGGGTGCACACTCCCATGGAGTGTACTACACTCCTCTGCCTACCCCTTCGGGAATTAAGGCGTGATGGTGCTTTTTTTAAAGGTATTGATTCTGAAAAAGACATGACCGACTTTATCTCGAACTTGGAAACCCGACAAGGTGTAGAGCGTACCTACTCTATATTTACCAAACTCCTAAACATACTTACCTTTTTCAATTTCATACCTACTATAGTACTTAAGCTTTGGTCACACATACTTCAGTATTTAAAACACGAAATTTATTATAATAAGAATATTTAAAATAAGAATATTAAAAATATTAAGCATATTTTAGTCCTTACAATTGCACTTCTATATCAGCCCTCAAGCAAAATCTTGATTATTACGGCAATAAAAACCGATATAACTTGACCTCTAGTAGATCTTCGGGTAAAAAAATTTGTCTGTAACATCCATTTATAAAATAAAATTATAAAGAATCTATGCGATGATAAATGGGTCGATTATTAATATATTATACGATGATTGAATTCAATGCCATATAATGTTGGTATTAAAAATAACAGATAAATTTGCGATACATTATGTTAAATAAAGTTAATATGCCCATAAAGCTTACATACATAAAACTGATTAATTTATAGCCAGATCTGCTGCCTAATTTCCATATGTACATAAATATATCTTAACAGATACATATATGGAAACTATGTCAAAACGTAACCATTTATCAAACACAAACCCATGCATTTGCCCGGAAATTTCCATTAATTTGACGCCGAACTCAAATAGCTGATAACGCAGAATTTATCGATTATCGTAAATTTATACACGAACGCATCATATTTAATGGCCCTATAATTAGTACCATAACGGAATAACATTGAATATAATTAAAAGCGAAGACAACCATGTTAAAATATAATGCTTGTGTCATCGATCACACTGACGAAAAAGTAATATTATTTAAAAATAACGCGCGGAAAAGTAAAATACATACGACGCGACTTGTTATCGAATGCACATATGCAAATGTTGACAGCATCGGTTGCAGTTATGAAATAGACAACGTTAATTATTAAACAATCGATACTTTAAAAAAAATATTTATACAAATGTGTATTGAATGATCATCTCATAACATCCCATTATTCAAACAGAACGATTCAACACTAAACACTCTTGTAACGTAACACAATATTGACGACTCAATCGAGTCAACGAATCGATTTTTCCTCACTTCGCTGAACGCCGATTAACTGGTATCGATTTATTGACTGTAAACACCGGCCGGACATCATTAAACTGTTTGATGAATGTTTATCTATAGTGGCATCTATCTGTCGACGTTTTAAATATTTTTATGTCAACTGATAATGAATTTTTCGTGGCCGTTCACTGAGTTAATGAATTTGTAAAGTGACCTCAGATTTTCGTATTAAAATCCCAATTCTATAAAATGCACAATAAAGTTTAATGTTTAAGACTATCTTCTGTCAATCTATTCGTCGGTTGAACAATCATTATAGTTGACATATAATATATGTACATACTAGTGGTATTACAGATTTCCTAACTTTAAAATATAGTTTAGAAATATTTGTAAAAGAGTGTTACGCACCTATAAGCTTTCTTTGATGGCCATAGTTTATCAATTTATATACAGTACTTTTTTCTTCAACATTAAAATATAATATACTTTTGTACTTTATTAATAATAGTGATTCTGCACTTGTCGAAACTCCACCGCAATTCGTTATTTTTTTTAAATTTGAACGTTATTGATGTTCTTATGTCTAAGATAAGAATATGTCTATAAAACTCCATATCAGAGTCAAATCTCATGCTCCCTTTTACACACAATACTCTTATAATACTAGGTAAAACATCTTTTACCTAGTATTATAAGAGTGACATTTACCATATTATTTACAATAAGAATAATCGACTATCGAATATCGATTATTCTTATTACTTAGGGCTCATCGCTTACTCTTAATTATACAACCTTTTCATCTCAACCTGGTTTTAACGACTCTATATTAATCAACATAGTTCATAAATGTTCTATTTCCAAGGGAAAAGCCCTACAAGTCATTCCTAGTGTCTCATTTGTTACCGGCGCTAAAAAAGCTAAGAAGTAATAATATAATGAATTCCATCGGAGTTCTTACTTAGCTTTAAATTTAGTATTTATACACTACTAAGATACTTATAAAATATTTCATTTCTTGAACTGTATCTTATGGAAGTACTTAAACACATTAATTTTCGTTTAGTTCTAGTAAAATGTTTCTCGATGCGTCACGCAATTGTTACGTTTTTCCCGAGAACCTTGTCTCAAGTATTCATCGATGCGGTAGAGCGATGCGGCTATCATTTGCGTTATGCGTCATTTGCGTCATTAGAACAATGCAGCTTTTTAGACGACAAAGATATAATTGTAATGTATTCTGCTACTGATTCTGGCCAAATTAAAAATACCGCTTTAGATCTTATTTTCAATAATTTTGCTTAACTATATTAAACCTGTTACACTTGTCCATTTATTTTGCACAGGCTTTATGCCAAACCTTTCAGAACATGTTTAAGCTATACCAGCAAGCTCCAAGCGCAGATCGAAGCCGCACGCTTGTGCCCAGAAGCAACCAACATCTCATAATCTAGTTGTGACTTCCGTGACAACGGCCAATAATGGACACTACACCGTGAACCTTATATTAACTGACTTTCTCTTCTGCCGATAACAAACTAATGTTTCTCAATTATGCAAATGCATTCGGCTCGATGCAACATCATAAATTGATATGTGGCAACCGGGTGGCAACACTAAATCAAGGTAACCCGTTGCTATCATCATAGCTAGTATACATTCCACAATTAACAAATGTCAAATAATTTCCAAGAATAGAAGTTATTAATAATAACACAACCTATTTTGGAAATATCAACGTAGCAAAGTATAAGGTGTGTGCATATCACTTGATTTCGACTACGAGTATATCTGGATATAAAGGTATGAATACAATTATTGTAAATTACGATGATCTTCAATTTGTCGTCGATTTCGAAGTCGACGAGCATGACGAAGTTAAAAAGCTAAAGCCCTATATCACGTTTACTTCTCCCTTTAAAGTTAGAATACAAAATGAAGTTACTTCTATCTTAGGTCATAAAACAGATAATAAAATAACTGTAAAATAGATGTAAAAGTTTCCATAAATATTTCCACATCTTCTATTTAATAGAATCAAACATTAATGTTACAAAAAATATAATAGACAATAAAATCTGTTTTAAAAATAAATATAACAATAATAATGTCCTATAAACCTGCAACACTCAAACTATAACGCATATGGAAGCCTTTTTTCTGTCCCCACTCAGATATGACGACTCCACTTGAAATAAATTTTTAAATCATTTTAAACTTTCATGTTATTTATACATTTTCTACAATGTGACACGGCTTATCAAAATATTATATTAATTAAATCTACCTATGTTTATCTGGTATTTGTAGGCAGTTGATGAAGCAAGTTTATCGAACGGCTCTACAGACACAAAGTCTGCCAAACCACACTTGGCCAGCATCGTAGACAATGTGGCAAATGTACCTGTGTCAATCCTATCAATCTTTCTTAATGAGCGCTACCGCGTCCTGCTTTCAGCTTGACGATTCACATGACCGTTACATATTAATAACGTAGAAGTAGATCGAGTATTCCTATAAATAAGGGGCCGTATGAACGCATTGCATGACGTATTTGGATAGCTAATCGTTTTAAAAGTAATACAAATTATTCTACGCTTCTCGTACGTCAACTGCGATACTGTGGTGCATTTCTCTGTTATTTTTAGCGTTAACAAGATCACAATCCAGTGTCGCAGTAAAGTATTCACCAATTCGCACTCGTCGGTGCAACCTCACACGATTCGTCCGTCAATCTCACAGGACCTCATAACGAGTGGACCTAAGGCAGTTACTAGAGTCAATCAAGTTTAAATCTTATTCCTTAGTTTATACAATTCTCGGAACTGACCTCCACAAGACGAAGTTAGATTGTAAGGGTTTTATATTGGTTTTCTTAAGCCTATATAAAACTTCATTCGACTATCAACCTTATTGCTGAGATTTAAGAATTTTTAGGAATGCCTTGGCGAGATGAAAAAACTCTAACAAGACGCAGATAGTTGATGTTGTCAATAATATCAACCAATCAGTTGACGTAGAAACGAATGGCGTCGATATTGTTGGATCCCCACCTCGTACAGCCACTCAATTAAAAGTTGAGACCTGAAGCAATGACAAGATCATACCTTTTAAGGTAACGCTGGACCGTGTTGAGATTTTTAATTTTGTTAATACTGCGAATAATTCTTTTTTATCTGCACTCTTGGGCCCAATAGCGACTGGTTATAAAATACCTATACGGATAAACATTTCATATGTTGTTTATAAAATAACCGTTTCTGCATCTTATATATTTATTATTGTGACTTACAATTATAAATTTTTCCGGATTATTTCATAGATTGCATTCTTTAAATAACCCACTATCCTTGTTTATTAATATCTGCAGTACGATTGTAATGTTATTAAACAACATTAAACTATTCGTAAGCCACATTTTGGCGCCACTCGGTGTAAATACCTCGTCGTATATTTAAGATTTGAAGCTGGGAACAGCATTTGGCAACAGCGATACAATATAATGCAGTTAAAGCCTCACTAGTTGGTAGAGCGTTTGCATTCTCTCATAGCGGCTCAAATCAGAACCGTTCTAAATTTTATCGCAAATCGATCTCTTGATTACGATATAAATCTAATTCTACATTTAGATCTCGGTATAAATAGCACCAATCGACGACAACTGACTCTGACAGCCGACACAGCGGAATATTGTACGGAAACCACGCTTAATTTGGCGCCTGTAGTCTATCTGTGTGTGTTACGCATGATTATAAATTATCTGTGTTTAATTTTTATAGTAAAAGATATGGAAAATATAACGCTGGTCTAATAAATGGTAACTAGTTATAGCGATCTTAATACTGTTATTTAATATTATTCCTGACCAAACGGGAGTTACCGAACACGCATCATTGATATACATATATACATACATATTTTGACAAAGAATGGTACTGGAAGACGAAAATGTTTGCGTCTGTGCGAAAGATAAACCTCCAGAAACTATTATAGATATATTAGTTTATTTACAGTCTTAAAAAAGTAAAATGACAAATTTCCCAAAATAAAGAATAGGTACAAACCATATAAACTAAATGAAAATTATTCTTCATAATAACACTTCAATTGATCTCATTTTTGTTAAAAATAAACACAGAGTTCTGGAAAAACTAAAACTTTAAACTCGTCAAAGGACGTCATACAGACGTGAATCGTGGTTTCGTAAAGTTATTTAATGAAAAAAATTAAATGTCTTCTGATTCTCCATAGCTTTAAACGAAACGCAATACTCTATATAAAATGTACACATCAATTAAGTTACTTACCATCTAAAGTTACGTATAATTCTTCGAGTGTCTGACAGCAGTCGGCGGCAGGTCACTAAGAAGGATCTCGGATAGGTAAGAAACTATCCAGGGATATCTCGAAACGATATTCATGAAGTAATCCGATCCATAATTTCATTAGAAACTGATCAGTATCAAAGTTCAATAAACTGATATTACCTAACTCTAGATTTTACATCAAATAGTTACTCAAATTACTATACAATTCCAATTCCAATTCGTTCGACCCGCAACCGTTAACCGACTGTGACATACTACTGGCGAAATATTGTACACGTCAATTATAATTTACTATTTAGTAAGTTAAATATGATTAATTTATCGTCTTCGAGCACTTTCAGGCCGTGTGACTGGAAGAAGAACCAGCATTCAAAAATAGAATAACTATTTTAAAGTAGTAAAATAAAGGAGCCATGACTCAGAATTTGTTTAGCTCGATAATAAGTTCGCTTAACAGCAGAAATTGTTTCTATGAAGACGACTCTACAAACAAAAAATACACTCCAGAAGAAGGGGAAGTCAGAGGAGTATAGTACACTTCTACGTTTCACTTTCCACCATGGAATGGAGGTCAAGTCTCCTGCCATACCCCGGACACAAATTCAACCACTACTAGGAATTTAAGTTAGATAAAACCAATGACATCGTATACTCCGGTATTCTAGTTTTACAGAAACAAGAAAGTTTTTCCTCCAGTCTAGTAATAACGTCCTCTGTATACATTCAATTATATTAACCACTTTGTCTGTATCCACACGTAAAATATCAACATTATCACTACTAGTGTAGGCTAAACGCATACCGCAACAGTTTCGCTAGTACGATAAAGAAATAACTTTATGGGAACGCGACGCAAATTACTAATAACTAATTAATTGAAATTAGCCATTACATAACCAGTAACATCTGTTGTTCAATAATATTACTTCTAGTAGTGTTAGGATCTAGTCACACTGTGTCTAGATAAACTTAGTATTATACCCCGCGAATCTGTTCGAAGCATCTGAACTGGATAAGAAGCGGATAAGAAGCATCTGGACCGAATATAACGAAAGGAGTCAGTGTTTTCTTTTATTTTCATGTTTGTAGAGCAAAAAGGAACAAGTTTAGTTTAGTTTAGTTTATTTCCATCCAAATAACATATAATAACAAAAAAAAAATACAACAAAAAAAAGTACAAAAGAAACAAGAAAGAAATGAAAACACAAAATTATTAGAATTACCAAAAGAAAAAAAAAGAAAATTACATTACAAATTACAAAAGAGATGGAAAGGGAGTGCACTCAGTCTCCCCTGTGGTAACCACTGGCACTGATTTTCAAGCAAGTAGAGGAGTTTTGTACATTCCCGCCTAAATTATTACAATCAAAGAATAATACAATCAATCCACATAATTGTACGCATCAAAAAATGGACAGACCTAAATGCAAGCCAGAAATATTACAAGTATTAATATAGCTTATGAACAAGACGCTACTTACGTATTGTGAAAAAGGGACTCCCTGCCTGCGTCTATTTTTCCCGATTAGTATAACCTAGAACTATAAGATAACTAAACTATAAGATAACTATAAGATATATAAACGAACGAACGAACTATAAGAGTGAATAGGCACTTAATAGGTAACTGTGCATGATTATGCGGAATTGTAGCCAAAAGCGATGCTGTACTTTAAAAAAACATTATAATGACTTTTAAAGCTACTGTACAAGCATCCATCTTGATATTCACGGGTTACGTCGATGCAGATTTGTTATGATGTAGAATTCTGCAAGACCACGAGGTATTAATTATCTTGAGCCACATGTAGTACTACGGTCTTATCTGAGAGTGGAGATTTGTATGTATGAGATGCAGTGACCCCATTCCGGTAGCAGGTCCAATTACATGATGTCAATGACATGTATGTACATTTGCGCATGCATTTATTCGTGACAGATTTCAAATTAATTTGTTACTTTTCATAAATTAATTCATTTTAGGAAACAAGAAGTGGTTATGGCTTATGTTCAGCTTTCTGCTTTACAGAAAAATCTTTTGCTGTAGGGGCGAAGGAATAGATCATAAAGTTGCACCACTTAGTTCATAATGCTAGCTGCTTCATAATGCTATCTATGACGTATGAAGACTGCCAATCTGCACTTGACAGCATG
>DWEC01003501.1:0-10559 GCA_018245735.1 Microceris miodesmiata
CCCGCTGTTTGAGTTGTTTATAACGACCTGTATAATCCTTAATACACTTTTTCTTGCCTTGGAACATCACGGCATGAGTGAAAATGTTAGACAAGCGTTAGATATTGGAAATAAGGTACATTTTTGGTTTCCCATCCGCATTTTATTGTTTATCAATCAGTCGGATGCCTTTACAATTTTTTTTAATATTGTAGGTATTTACTTCGATATTTACATTGGAATGTATTATGAAAGTGATGGCAATGAGCAAGGATTTCTTCGCCTGTGGATGGAACATATTTGATCTAATCATAGTGTCAGCTAGTCTCCTCGATCTCATATTTGAACTTGTTGATGGCCTATCAGTGTTACGAGGCCTTCGTTTGGTAAGTTTTTAGAATTTTTTATATACGAAATCTATTTACAAACCTTTTATCGACGCCTTAATACTGGGGTACATATTTATTGTTTTGAAATTTACAATTCACATATAAAATATCATGAATTATAACTCCTATAACGAGATTTTTTTTTCCAGTTGCGAGTATTAAAGTTAGCTCAATCATGGACTACTATGAAAGTGTTATTGAGTATTATAATATCGACAATAGGTGCTCTTGGTAATTTGACATTTGTTTTAGTAATAGTTATATACATATTCGCTGTTATCGGTATGCAGTTATTCTCTAAGTCCTACACGCCTGACAAGTTCGACCCGGATCCCGTGCCCAGGTATGATGTTTCAATAATCATATTATTGCCAACCCGGCTATTTACACAACATGCAATTCATAATAGCAAAATTAACTTGACACTAAACCAATCACGTCCAATACCACGACGACGGTAACAAACATGGACTAATTATACGTTCAAAAACCATTTTTCTTTAATCATTGTAATTAATTATACCTGTACAGGAAAAATACATAGTTCAGTCTTTAACAATTTAATGGGTAGTAATTTGCCAAATGATATATTTTTTAATTAATCTATCATCTTTTATTTTCCAATTCTGACTGTTATCGTAAACCAAAGGTGGAACTTCAACGACTTTTTCCACTCGTTCATGATGATATTCCGGATATTGTGCGGCGAGTGGATCGAGCCTCTATGGGATTGCATGAGAGCTGAGCAGGCTAGCGGGGCAGAGAGCTGCTTCTTCATATTCCTTCCCGCCCTCGTCATGGGTAACTTCATGGTGCTCAACCTCTTCCTTGCCTTACTGCTCAACAGCTTTAATAGTGAGGAACTTAAAAATAGGAAAGAGGTAAATATCTTGCACATGTGTATTCGTAAAATTGATATTGTATTAGCGTTATCGTTAGATGAATATTGTTTGATCACAATATATGCGAGCTGAAGAGATTAAAGTTTAGCCATTAATGTTATAAATTTTAAAAGTAATAGACTTAAAAAATAAAATTCTAAAATGGACGTGAATCACATTGAATTGATTATAGGTGTATACATTACAAGAAAGCTTTTTTTCTGCCTATATTTTAATGTGACTGCGGATACGTGCAAATATCAAGACATTCTTTGCATTACAGGAAGTAGGTGAAGATTCCAAATTAGCTAAAAGTTTCGATAGGATACGTTCTATTGTAAGAAAAAAAGGTTTCCTTATATCTAAAAGTAAAGAGACTGAAAAAAAATCTAAGTTAGAAGAGCTAGTTAACGAATTTATGATTCAACATCGCGCCATGAAGGAGCAAAAGGCATCTATACCAACGGAGCAAAGATTCTCAGCGTCAATACAAGAAACCATTCTATTCCCCCACGATAATATTTACAGTCATAGTTATCAAGAAGCATTGAATAGGTATTGTATAATATAATAAATATATCATCATACACCGAAATCATGATTTTATAATTCATCCCCGTGTTCTTTACAGGCCAATTTCCGTAGGTTCTGATTTTGCATATCCCCATCTATACCAAACTACCAATAATGTTAACCACGGCAGTCAGGAGACATTGAAAGACGTTCGCGACTTGGCAACCGAACATAAAATAACGAGCATTCGAGAAGATTCCAAGGAAAATCTTGATGAAACGTCCTCTTCAGAAAATCAGATTGTAGCGCAGAGATTATTGAATCAAATGTCCTCGGGGTATCACACTCAGCCTTCAGACTCAAGAGGTAATATAACAAATATATCACCCACAATGGTTTTCTAAAACGTCTTCTGATTTGTTATCCTTTTTTAGACGAAAATGAACATTATGAAATGGCTCAAATATCAAGTAGAACAACACCCGAAAAATTTCGAAAACCGCCTCCAAATATTTTATTTAATGACCCATTAAGCAGACCTGGTGAAGAAGATATGAAGCATCCTTGGCAAACTTTAGTTTCTTACGTAGATGAATTAACAGTAGGTGGAAGAAAAAATTCTAAGGGACAATATATTGATGCCATGGGAAAATTTCCTGGGTTCGGAAAGCAAAAAGAGCCCAAAGTTCCACAAGATTGCTTTCCTCGTCAATGCTATAAGACGTAAGCAATGCATAATCATTGCATATTTAAATTTTTTCCATACTATGAATCAGTTACATAAAGTGTCAATGAAATATCTGTTACAGTTGCTCTTGTTGGGATGCCTGCATTCGGACCAGATTAGGTCAACGATGGATGTTCATTCGCACATTTATTCTTCGTTATGTCGATACTCCTGCTTTTGAGTGGTTCGTCTTAGTACTCATATTTGCTTCAAGCATCACTCTATGTTTTGAAGATATACACCTTGAAAAGAACAAACCTTTGAAAAAGATTCTATATTGGACTAATCTTGGATTTTGCATGATCTTTGTGATAGAAATGTTTCTGAAATGGATAGCGCTGGGGTTTTTTAGATATTTCACCAGTTTTTGGACACTGCTTGATTTTACTATAGTTTTTGTGAGTATTATCACAAAGTTTTATACATTTGTATTTGGATTTATGACAACACATACAACTATTCTTTGTTCTTCTAGGTGTCAGTGTTTAGTTTGTTAATTGAAGAAAATGAAAACCTAAAAGTGCTACGATCTCTACGGACGTTAAGGGCGTTGCGACCGCTCCGTGCCATATCGCGATGGCAAGGCATGAGAATCGTCGTGAACGCTCTCATGTACGCAATACCCAGTATTTTCAATGTGTTACTAGTGTGTTTAGTGTTTTGGTTGATATTTTCAATAATGGGTGTACAGTTTTTTGGAGGGAAATTCTTTAAGTGCATCGATAATGAAGGCGAGTTGTTACCTTTAGAGGTAAGCTTTTTAAGTATTAATCACTACTTCAACAATTTTATTCAGCATTGCATAATTACATTCCACGAATTTTTCTTTCAGATAGTAAATGACAAGTGGGAGTGCTATTATAATAATTTTTCTTGGATAAACTCTAAGATATCGTTCGACCATGTCGGTATAGCATATTTAGCATTATTTCAAGTAGCTACGTTCGAAGGTTGGATGGAAGTAATGGCTGACGCTGTAGATGCCCGAGGAGTGGATTTACAGCCAGCAAGAGAAGCCAACCTATACGCGTACATTTATTTTGTGATATTCATAGTGTGTGGATCATTCTTCACATTGAATCTATTTATAGGAGTAATCATAGATAATTTTAATATGCTCAAGAAAAAGGTAAGTTTTTGCACCATTTGGAATTTATACTGCACACGTGATATTTATATTAATAATAATTATGATTTCTATTTTAGTATGAAGGCGGTGTATTAGAAATGTTTTTGACAGAAAGTCAGAAACATTACTATACGGCAATGAAAAAGCTGGGCAGGAAGAAGCCACAGAAAGTGATAAAGCGGCCAAGAAATCAGTTTCTAGCTATGTTCTACGATTTATCGAATTCTCGTAGATTCGAAATAGCAATATTCGTTTTAATTTTCTTAAACATGCTCACAATGGGTATTGAGCATTACGATCAACCGCATTCCGTTTTCTTTATACTAGAAGTTAGTAACGCGTTTTTTACTACGGTTTTTGGTTTAGGTAAGTGATTGCATACTTCTTCATAACTACGTACGTCATAGAATTTTCCAGCATCAGTTACTCAAAATATATTTCTCATTCTTTTTCAGAAGCAATAGTTAAAATAATAGGTCTACGATACCACTATTTCACGGTGCCGTGGAATGTTTTTGATTTTCTCTTAGTGCTAGCGTCTATCTTGGGTATAGTAATGGAGGACATTATGATAGATTTACCTATTTCTCCCACGTTATTACGAGTAGTTCGAGTATTTCGTATAGGGAGGATTTTAAGACTGATTAAAGTGAGTATATAATCGTATATGTAACAATTACTGAATGTTTTCTGATAAAGATTCAATTTTTTTGACGAACGTCATAGTATCGTTTCGAAATAAAAATAAATTTTACCCGACTTATTTACATGTATTATTTAAATTTCCAGGCCGCAAAAGGCATTAGGAAACTGCTATTCGCGCTAGTAGTATCTCTACCAGCTCTCTTTAACATCGGTGCCTTGCTCGCGTTAATAACGTTTATTTATGCAATTATTGGAATGTCCGTGTTTGGACACGTGAAAGAGCAGGGAGCTCTAGACGATTTAGTCAATTTTCAAACATTCGGAAGGAGTATGCAGTTACTTTTTCGGTAAGAACAAATTAAAAGATGACTATTAATCTTATCTTATCTTCAATCATGAGTATGAGATATATATAATAATAAATATACATAAATGGATGTTTTAGCCTGATGACATCAGCCGGTTGGAACGATGTCCTGGAATCGCTCATGATTCAACCTCCGGATTGCGAATTGGGCGATCACGGGCACACAAATGGAAACTGTGGGAGCCCACTGTTAGCTATCACTTATTTTACTTCCTTCATCATTATTAGTTATATGATTGTGATCAACATGTACATCGCTATCATTCTTGAAAACTTCAATCAAGCTCATCAAGAGGAAGAGATTGGAATAGTTGAAGATGATCTTGAAATGTTTTATATCAGATGGTCAAAGTAAGTGAAATATACCATAATCAATTCACTTTTGTATTAAATTGTCTCTATAATGATGTATGTTATATAAGTACTTACAAAACTTATTGTCGCCAGGTACGATCCACATGCAACTCAATTCATAAGTTTTGCTCAATTATCAGATTTCATAGCGTCTCTAGATCCACCTTTAGGTATATCGAAACCAAATACAGTAGCACTTGTCAGTTTTAATCTTCCAATAGCTAAAGGAAATAAAATTCATTGCTTAGACATTCTTCATGCTCTTGTTAAACATGTTCTGGGACACGTGGAAGAGACGGAAACCTTCAGACAGTTACAAGAACAAATGGATATTAAATTTAAGAAACAATTCCCCACAAGGAAGGAATTAGAGATAGTATCTAGCACTAGAATATGGAAAAGAGAGGATAAAGCAGCTCGTTTAATACAACGGACCTGGAGAGAATATGTCAAGTAAGACTAAGACATTTCAGTATCTGTTATACTTTTTGTGTACGTTTTTACAAGGTGCTGGTGAAGTGAATCGACAAAGCAAATCTAAATTTCATTACATGTACATACTGCACAATGGTATTCATTTCATAATTCATTTTCATGAAATTGATGAAAATTGGTTATAACAATAACAGCATGTTCATCCCACAGCAAGGTGAAGGCCTCGCCTTCTTATGAAAAGGTAACCCATCAAGCTGTTCCAGTGCTGAATAGGTAAATTTAAAGAATATTTATCACGATCACCTTGACGCTTTGCTTCACAGAGGAGGAGTTATTTCGAAGTTATTCTACTTATTGGCACAGTTCTAGAGAGTCACGTATACGGCGTCGCGTTCACCTCTCTCTCTCTCTCTTTCTAGCTCAGATACTACATTTATTAGTTTCAATAAGCTATACCTTTGGCTTTTACAGGCGAAAGAACCGTAGTCCTTCCCAGGAAGAAGAAAGCACGAAGTGGTCACCGGGTGGGGGATGGGGCGGCCGTCTTAGTGCCTTGTTGCACGTGCGAAGAGGTTCGCACGCTTCTAGCCGCAAATCCTCGCGGGCTTCTGATGCTTCCGACGTTAGTGAGTTGGGCGGTGCTTGGCTCAACTTACCACTCCTTTTATTACCTGGTACATCGGCTGGGGAACAGGTAACAAACTTAGTAACTAACTAAAACAGTCATTTATCGAATTTTTTCTAGCACTTTTATTAGCCGTTGACGCTACATGTTTTTGCATCTGTAGCACTACTACACTTTGCTACACTACCACCTTCATCATCATCATTATTAGCCTATCTCAGTCCACAGCTGGACATAGGCCTCCCCCAATGAGCGTCATCGTGCCATATCCTCGGCTTGTTGCATCCAACATCTGCCTGTAGCCTTTCGCCGATCGTCATCCCACCGAGCCGGAGGGCGTGCTACCCTACGTTTGCCGAGCGGCTGTCTCCATTACAGAACTTGCCTACTCCACTGGTTATCGGTTCTTCGGCAGATATGCCCAGCGCATTGCCACTTCAACGAGCTAATCCTTAGGCAACACTTCAACGAGATGGACAAATGTTTGTCACAATAAAACACAATAGAGTATAGTTTTAAACTAAGGGTTTTTTTACTAGTAATACTAAATAATAATACTACATTATACTGAAATTTCAAGGGGGCAAGTGGTTCCGACGGACCGCCGCCGAGAAGACGTTCAGCATACGGCCTCCCACTTTTTCTACGGCATCAGGATGCCGTCGACGAAGATGTCGGCCCGAAACGCGCAGGTTCATATGTAATGTTTTGCTTTTCGTGTCTCTTTCTCTATTAGATAGTATCCTTCGTTATCGGCAAACCCTCATATTTAACGTCACTTCACCTCTTACAGAATATTGATTAAATTTGCAATATATTATTATAATTATAATCATTTGATTTGCTATTTACTCATATTTATTGCTACAGCTATATGAAGGTTTGGATGATGCAACTGTTTTTATGTATTTGTTGTTTGGCGCTAATTATTTTTTTGTTTTACAGGGAATGTATCTGTTTCAACTTGTAATGTCCGTAATTAACTGTTACGTCTAACGTTGGGCATGCGCAGACAAGGTACTTTTTATGAAACAAGGCAGTGTGTGAAATGTACAACAATTTTAATTAAAATTTTCCATTAAATGAACACACGAACATTCTGAGATTACATTTTGAATGATATATTCAATTAATGTACTCGTATAAGCAGTATATATAATATGAAAAACACAAAACATTTCCAGAAAAAATGCGATCTTATCTGCCTATGTCTATAGTATGTATTTTGTGAGATTTTTAGTCCCTCGAATGTTTGGAACCAAAAGTACGTCGAGGACTGCCCATCGCTTGTGCAGACCTTTTGTGTTGTTCTTGCATTGTTGTGTTTTAAAATGTGTAATTTTGGAAACTTCCAGGAACCGCGTGCTTTGCATGACTGCTTACTTATACTGTTTTATTAAACTTTCACATCTGTACCAACTTTTGACATAATCTGGTCTTTCGTGAACGTAGCTTAATCGCTGTATGTTCAATGCGTGTGTTCGAAAAGGTATTGTAATGATTTTGTAATATTTATAATTGAACAACTCAGCTGTGGTAAGTAGTACTGATACTTGTGTTATCATTGGGAAATATATTTTAACGGAATATCGGAAAGGGAGCAACTTCGCATATATACTTATATACTTACGCATATATACTTTAATATAGACATTACTACATTATCCCTTTCTTACTGAAACGTGTGGCTACGTTAAACAAGCCGTACCTTTAATCAGGTGTTTCTCTATAACACGACGCAAAAATATGGTAAACACCGAAATATATTCATTAAGTGTGTGTAGATAAGAATATACTTACTCATGGGGGGGATCGTCAACTTTTCAGGTTCACTTCGCTTGAGCTCACGTCGCAACTCAGCACGACGCGCGACGACGCCCGTGCGCGCCCGCACCCCGTCGCCGCACGCGAGCAACGCGGTCAGCATTCTCGTGACCGAAGCGTCCCCAGACGCCGCGCCGCCCCCGACCGCAGCGCCCACCGTCGTGCGCGTCCTAGTACACCGCGAAAGCGACGAACAACCCAGCTGATCCGCGACCGACGAGCCCCCGCAGGCTCCCGTATAGCTCGCGTGATCGTCACGTGCCCGTGGCGCGGCGCCGCGCACGGCCACGCGACCCGCACGTGAGGCGTCGCCACGAACACTTAGTGTCAAATCGATCAATTGTGTTCAAACACAGCGCACGGGTAAATCGGTGATATAACGGTTAGCTCTACTGTATTATTGTGATTTGGAATCAATGTAGTATATAGGTATTCTAGATATTAAACAAACGATAATATTATGATGCTCCTAAATTAGTAGAATTAAATTAAAAGTATTCAATAGGAACTGAGAACTTCCATGTCGCAATAAATTTTCATCCATTTGCAATAATAAATTGAGTAGCTTGGGAAAATTATTAAATTAATGTCATTGAACATTTTGACGCTATTATTGAATATCTACTCATGGACATTCTTTTTTAGCTTTACTAAAGCTTGATTGGAAATACTAATTTGTTCGATTTTAAAAGTGTTTTTAGATATTAATTGGTTAAGTATTGTCTTCGTTGAAAAAAATTGTAAATTACTTTGTTATTGTAAATAATGTTATTGTGCTTTAAAGTCTAACGACTGATTTACATGGGGTTAATTGTTATAGTAAAATTCTATCATATGCTTATATGCATGAATCTTTTAGACCAAGCTTCAAGCAATTCATTTTTACTGAGCTGAATAAAAAAACGTAATGCACTCACATCTTAAATTTAAAAAAATGTTTTGTTTTTGAAAAAGCTATACAACAATTAATTGAAGAATGCAATTTTTAAATTTTTAATCGAGAAAAATCTAAATTTATTATACATTTATGAATCGACTTGAGAGTTACAATATATTACAGAAAGGAGGCTAAATAAGATTGTTAACATTATTTTATTTTCACATACAAATTATACTTCGGGAAATGAGATTATGACGATTGAACTGTAATTTTGAATTCAATTTCAGTCTATACTCATTTATATCATATTCTCACACAAAACACATTGATCGAACACAAAAATTAATAAAAATCGTATGGTGCTCAAATGGTATAAATACATGATAATAACATTATAAACTCTCATTATTGCAAATAAGCTTTGGTGCAATTGTACATACATACATTTATATGTTACCTTTGAATATAAACATTATTACAACGTAAAATCATAAAGGAACTTCAAATTACATTTTGTTACATATTAATTTGCAAAATAAACTAAATTAATAATAAACTCTAATACATAATAACAAATTTAATAAAAAAATTTCAATCATATCATAGAACCATAGACTATTCGATAGTTGTTGAAGCATAAACAATGTTATAATTTTAAGTACGTTAAAAAATTAAAATAAGGGTTTATTAAAAAAGATTTAACTTAGGGGAATAATTTATAAAATTTTAATAAAACGCCAATCAATTAATTATTAGGCATTTGGAATAGTGTTAAGTATTGCGATATATTTGTTATTGAATTTTATATTTCTTTTGAGGAATTGCGTTGAACTTTCTAATAATATGTAGCCTGCACTTGCCTTCATAATTTTCTTTGTAAGTACGGCATTGTTTTATAAATAGTAAGACTTATAATCAGGAATACTACTCGCTGTAGTTACCAGTGAATTAAAACGAATGGTATGGCAAAATTTGATTGAATTAGTTATTATTTTACTACCAACTTTATTGAGGATAAATCAACCTTACATAAAAGGAAACAAAACGAACCTTAACTTCACCTTACATAAAAAAAATATCTCTCATTATAAAAAATCGCCTACCATTTTATTTTGTCATTTTTGTGCTATTTGTTACAGTTTATTTAGTCACTTTTGGCATATGTTGTTACGCTTTTTAATCTTTCAACGCTAGTTGGCAGTGCAGATATTTTTTTTTTGCAAAAAAAGACAACGTTTAAGACAACTTTACAGGTTGTTATTATTAGTAGCCAATTAATTTGTAGTTCCATAATTATTTCTTCCATTTACTGTAGGTATGCTATATGCACAAATTGCACATACATGTCATATGCATAAATGATGCAAATGTATTATGACATATTATGCATTAATTGCATAATGACATTTGCATACAGTAAATATTTTATAATTCTAAAACAATCTGTTTAACTGATAATATTAATTTCAACGCAACTCCAATGTTTACTTATTTTTATCGAATACAAAAAACGGAAAATATTTTTCATTATTGTCTAAAATACGGGCGCAACAAAACATAATACTTCATATTTGAATAAATTATTTAATCATTCTAAACTCCATACTTATATATATTTAAGTACCAATAAGAAATATTCTTTGAATAAAAATATTGTTGATTATAGTCCATTTGCGTTAAGAAAATAGTGACTCATCAGTGCAACTGCAAAGTAAAGGCCTATTCATATTGGGATATAAATTAAACCATTAATATTAAAGCAAACTTTTTATTACAGTATTTTCAAATATTAAAATTAAGTAATATAAAAA